>JAGDQP010001052.1:0-33163 GCA_022664845.1 Lepisma saccharinum
TTCATCCGGAACATAATAATTATTTATTAAAGCAAACATCAATCGATCAATCCAAATACATAATCTATCCAAAAGGAGTATAGGTCCATTACTTTTGCAGAAGTGAATTCTTGTTAGATGACATTAAGATCTCGACTAATATTATAAACTTATTTTTCAGTTGTATCATCGTATGCAAGAAGAAACCTTCGATTATAAACTTACGAAAAATTCCTGCTTCGATGGTCGACACATCCTATATGATTTTTAGATAACGCTTGTATTGTGACTTGTTTACTTAAGAACAAAAGCGAAACATGAATACAGAAGTACAACTATAAAAGCTTGTTAAACCTTTCGAGGCTGGCTAAGATAATTGAATCACGCACCTATTGAACAAATTGCTACGCGTAATTAATACACTCAACATTTCCAATGCCATTTACGGTTTACCACTAATATTAAACATTGTTTTGCCCTACGGCACTCCCAAGTGTATCCTACCAATCAAGCAGAAGGAGACACGATCACGATGAGCCTCTTTTGCTGCTGCAAGTTCAGAAATCGTCTTTAAAAAGACGATCCAACAATGCAGTAGCTCTAACTCCTTCTAAGTGTAACCACTTCAGTAAGTAACACATGATGACGCTGAGTCTTTATTGTGGATCCAAGTTCAGAAATCTTCTTTATAAAACGATCCGAGTGTAGCCTACAATTTAAGCTGAGTAACACGCGGTGACTATGAGTCTCTTATGTAGCTACATGTCCAGAAATCTTTAAAGGAACTCATTTAACTTATCAGTAGCACAGACCCTCCTAGTGTTTTCCAATAATTTTATAGATTATGAATATTAATGGTAGGTGTAGGTGCAGAAATCTTTAGTCAACTGTAGGAGTAGCAGTTTTTCTCCCACTCAAGAGTAAAGTAAATATTGGATAACATCCAATACCTTGACTCTCTTAAGTATACAGAAATTGTTGATTTACCTGCAGCTATCGCGCGGTATCGATTCTTTATTTTTTGAAGGAATTGCCGTGGTTTTGTTCTACGTGCGCTCACGATCTTTCTGGGGGTTGTGCAAGTTGCACACCCTATTAATGTATATTCGATTTTATTATTTTATTCATTTCATAATTTCCTTAATTTTATGTGTTATAGTGTATTTAGTTCGTTAGATATTTTGGTTTTAATTGAGTAGTCTTTAAGATTCATTTCTCGACGTCTAAAATGTAATGGATCATGATCAAACATTAAAATTATTCTCAATTCCAAGGTAACAATTAAATAAGTCAAAACTAAGCAGCACGAGACAGTGAGATTATTTATATTCCCGTGTACTTTCACAAGAAATAAGAATTGTCACATGTATTCGTCTTTTTCACAAGTGATGTACGCCGATCTGAAATTTATTAGTGATGTGAAAGTTAACACAAGAACCTTACTAAGAAGTTAAGATAAGATAAAATGAATTGTATGGACGGTAATAGCACTATGGATTTTCCTAAGAAGTGTTTTTAAATTTGGTAAACAGTTTCACCTTGAACAATTGTATTTTGTCCCACATGAAAGTTCCAAGTACTTCCTTCAATTAGAAAACGAATTGATATAATTATTATCTAAACCTTCTCTCGAGAGACAGACGCTCTCAGGCATACGCACTCACACGTACGCATTTTGACTTATCCAAATTCTACGTAAAGGTTCATCAAACAGTTATCTTCAAAAACAGAAACTACCTTGGTTTAGTTAAATTATAGAACTTTGTATATTTGTTTCAAACACGCTTGAGCCACTTGAATAGTGATAAAGTGACAATTCGAACTTTGATTCCGAAGTGCAGTTCATTCGACATATCAACACAAGAAGAAACAACTTAAATTCAAGAGGTATGTTGCTCTCTCTAGAAATATGTTATTTGGTGTGTAAATTTAAATTCTTATGATTTTGTTAATTGGAGTTCTCTTTCTTTAAATGCATTTGCATTCTTTGTTATTCAATACTTCAATGTGTTCTAATATGTAAGTAAATTTCCGTTTGACTCTTGATCCAGTATTCTGACGTCGATGAGATGTGTTGACATTTCCTTGCAATTCCTTGTTTTGTTTTAAAATAATCTTTATATATTGATATAAATCTGAGCTACGTCTACCAATAAATGTTAATATTAATTGTTTATTTGTGTTTACTCTACCAATAGTCCAGTTTGTTATGAAGGTGTTCAGCACCTATCTTCTAGGTACCTTCCGACAGCTAGTCATTCATCTTGATCTTTAGCATTATAATTGTCTTGAATTGACCCACAAACTGGTCTGTTATCATGGTTGAGCGCGTTCGTAATTATTTCTTAATAATCTTGAGTTCGATCCCAAAATTTGTTCGATTTTCACTCCAATTGAAATTTCAGTAAAGTCAATATAGGTCAATAAAGTCAATAAAGCGTGACATAATAGAACCTTGTCATTCGCCTTTTAACAACCCGATAATGTTTTTAGTACAACCAAATGGTAGTATAAAATCAGTTCTTGATTTAAGATCTCTCAAAAAGAACCTAGTTCGCTAGATCCGAAATTAGCTGTATAAATTATGTGAATGCCGCTAACAGACTCATTTGTGAGCGTCACTCGAAGAACTACTGTCATTCATTATGCTGACAAAAATTACGAAACTAAATCAATTTACTCACATTCTGTTCTTCTTGTTTCTTGTCAGGATAGATGTTGTGAAATACCTGAATTTATAAACGAGGAGAATGTTGAAATATGCAGAGAGCAACATGATGTTCCTAAAAAAGAACAAGTAGTTGAAGGTAAGATCACGTATTACTGTTACTTCTTTCATGTATCTTACTCTACGTCCCATCTCCTTTCCTCTCTCTCTCTCTCTCGTTCCCGCTCTATCTCTCTTTCTTCCTCTCTCTCTCTCTTTCTCTCAGTATCTTCAATTTCGAATTATATGTTGGCTTATAGGCCGAAAACCTTGTTTGGAAACAGCATACCGACATTAGCGCCGTGTGTGGCGTGACTGAGGAATACTCTGGAATACCCTCACGGAATATGAGCGACCACTGAAATCAATCCCAGGACCTTGCGAATTTAAGCCAACGCTCTACCAATTAAGCAACAACTCTTGGTCTCTGTCTATCTGCCTCTCTCTCTCTCTCTCTCCATCAATAGGTAGATAGTTCGAGTATAGCAAAAATACAGTGAATTCAAGAATCAAAATAGTAGCCAAAACCTCCAACGCGAGCCATTCCATTTTTTCCCGGGATGCATTTGGTATCAGAAAGACGCCTACTTTTCCCACCACTATTCTTTATAATGATATGAAAATACAGTAATGATCACTTATAACCTCACTGTTCAATATTGCATATGAATATATAAGAAATATTCTTAAGCTTTGTTTGAAAAGTTCAAGGACTAAGCTCTTAATTCTTTACTTGTGATATTCAAACAACAAATGGGTGTTTATGACAGTAGAAATAGATAAAAAGGTTGAATTTATTCTCACAAAAATGAGTTTTGCTTTAAAGTGAAGTCAAGACACTTTCATTCAAGACTATAAAATATGCATTAATATCGCCATGCGCAATATATTTTTCGGCATCAATCTTAATAATATGGAGCAAAAGTTTTGAAAATACCACAAAATATCGTGTGATGTATCAAATTAAAGGAAATTTTATGCTGAACATGAATATGGTATTGGTTTCTCGGAAAAATATTTGTAAGAATATGGGGGCCAAGAAAAGGTTGAAAATGGTTCAGAATGAGACCTACAGATGTTACATCGGATAATGTTACACGGAGTGCACTAAAATGTTTTGTTTTATTTATTTAAGGCGATGTGTGTATGTCTGACTGGTAAAACAACGTTATAATCAAATGGATGAAGAAAACTGTTTTCTGTGCTCTAACGTCCTTGGTGATAATGCTACCTCTGTTACGCTTGATAAACCTGCCAGCCAAAACCTTCAAGGAATAACTATCAACGCCAGTAAACAGAGAGAAGATAAAATCCATGAACTCTTGAATTATATGGCTACCGATGCTGTCGAAGTCCGCATTGAATGTTTTCGTGTGTACATACATCCACTTAAAATTAAAAGTGATTTAAGATTGAAGATATCACAAGAAGCTAATTTTTCGACCAGTTCAATAATGCTACGTGAAAGCATATAATTCTTAAGTTTCAAAGAGAATTGTTTAATTCTGCTCATTTTATTACGGATAGTGAAAAGCGGAAGAAATCAACAGTGACTCCTGTGCGTACTTTCCAGTTTCGTGAGACAGTTATTAAAGTACGCAACACTAGACGTGATCTGTGGGCAGCAAATGTGCATGCCATGAAACTTCTGCTGCAGGAGCAAAGCACCATCAAGTATGTAGTATTCATTTTAGAGAAGGTGATGAAGTGGGACCAGAGCCATGGATTGGCATGCCAAACTTTGTTTGGTTCGGAAAGATAAAAAATTTGTGGGTATAGAATTCGGCGGAGATCGGGCTCGATTGTAGGGCTATAGTACAGACACGAAGAAAGAAAAGACATATCTACGTCAATCGGTCATCCAATGGACACAGCAAAAATTATGATTTTTTGTAGAAATATGTAGAAATCTACTAAAAGCAAATATCAGTCAATGGCCTAGTGTAAAAGATGCGTGATATTCTACCAGCGAGGAGAAAACATTACAGTTCTGCTTCGTCTAAAAATGTTGGATTTAAGAGTCATAATTCATAAAATATGCATTAATATACGTAGCTCTGGAAATCTATATACTCTCTTCCTTCGTGATTATTGCATTTGTGAAAGTGTAACATTAACAAACAATTTAAACTTCTTTCAGCCAATTACACCACATACATAATTAATTGTCATAATGAAAAACCCTTTTGCGTTTTCTTTAGTCAGAAAAAAATAATGAAATTTATTCTTAGTATAGCATCTTTATTTTCTTGCACACGATGGGATTGTAAGCTGTTCTTGTTTCTGTAGAAGTTACAAAATTTTAGCTCTCATACATATGAATCGGATATTCTTTGTTTTCAATACTTGATTAAATAGCACGTGTACTAATAACTACGGGTTATGACAAAGTCCATGGATGATTCGCTCGAAAACTCGGTTTATAGAGCGGGCGTCGGACTACTGGAGTGTACGCAAAAGATTTAACGGAAGTTTTCTCACTAGTTGTAATTCAGGGAGAAGTCCCTAAACATGACACACACGGCCGGTTTCACTGACCTTCCTTAAATGTTAAGGAGTCGTTAAGTATTTGTATTTATATATATGTGTGTATATATATTTGTATATAATAGCATAACCTAATCAACTGTAGCTTGGTAAACAATAAAAAAGAATGAACAGAAGGTAATTTGATCGGTTCTGCGGATTAAAAGCCGAAAGAATTAAAACAATCCGTATCAGCATACTCGGGGAATGTGTTTATAGATTCATTTGCTTCTATTTGCAGCGTGTCGAAAATATATAAGATGGTCGTACCAATGGTTGACCAAATAAGGAAAAATTCAAGTGTAAACAAGAACTGACGTTTATATAATAATAAAAATAGTTATTTGGTCTACGAAACAAAGCCAGAGACAGTGCAGAAAAAGTCAAAGAACCCGCATTTGTTTCGGTTGACAAGACAAAAATTTATTGCTCAAAATGAAATTGCACCAGTAGGTGGCCAGTTGTAAATAGTCAATTGTGAACGACGATTGTCCCAGTCTAAATCATTCATTCCATTTACTATAGATTGTTCCTTGAACAACGAAGGATAAAATAATTAATTACTTCACTGAACCGTAGCTTCTAGTACATATGCACGTATATCATGTAATAGCTGTAGCTCAGTCCTTTTATTGCGCGCTCTGCTCTCTTCCATATTCCCTTTACACATTTAAGTGATTTTGTGGGGGTGACAATGCGTTTTCTGATTGCACAGCATTTGGGGTCTACACTGTTAAACCTTACGGAAGTATAAAATGTATTATGTTTAATACTGTATCGAATATACACCCTCCATTCCGAAAGAAACCGAACTTTTGAAAACAAATAGTACCACTAGTGCCATCTGTTGTAATATTTTACCGGTAGATGGCGTAGTCCCTCATTGACAACTGGTATAAATGTCATGACATTTGGATGCACGGCAACAAAGTTATTGCGTTTCAACTGTCAGTGTGTTGTGTACATCGGTCGGAAAATGAGTTTCAAACAACGAGCTGCAATTGAGTTTTGTGTTAAACTGGGTAAACCTTTTACTGAAACGCACCAAATGCTACAAAATGCATATGGTGATGAGTGTCTATCCCGTACGCAAGTTTACGAGTGGTTCAGGCGATTCAAATCGGGTAGAGAGACGCTGGATGATGACGAAAGATCAGGCCGTCCCAGAACCGGATTATCGGAATTATCCACAAAGAATTTGTTCAGCCCGGCCAGACAGTCACTGGAGAGTTTTACTTGGGCGTCATGAAGCGTTTGCTGGCAAGAATTCGTCGTATTCGGCCCGAATATCGAGAAATCGGCAGTTGGACTCTTTTGGACGATAATGCACCATCACATCGTTCGCGACTTGTAACTGAATTTTTGGTCAAAAATCACATTATTCGTTTGCATCATCCAGATCTCGCTCCGTGCGATTTCTATCTGTTCCCGAAACTGCATTTGGCGATGAAAGAAAAGTGGCACGCATCGATTGAAGCCATTGAGAAGGCGACGACCGCCGTCCTAAAGACCATTCCAATACAGGACATGGAGAAGTCGTTTGACAACTTGTTGGAGCGTGCAAATATGTGTATCGATGCAGAAGGGGAATACATTGATTAATAAAAATGATTTGTTCCAAAATGTACATTGTTTTTTGTTTTTTTAAAAAGTTCGGTTTCTTTTGGAATGGAGGGTGTAAACATTATTACCGTTTGTTTCCCTTATTGGTCAACCACTGGCGACTGGTCCATTACAGGTACGGACCTGTAAAATAGAACAGCATGTATGAGAAATTACACATTCAGGAATACCAATGCTTTAACATTTCGTTTGTTGAGGGAAACTTAAATCGTAGCGTTAAATGTTGATGCAATGAAAAAGACTTAAGGGACGCTTACATATTTATATAAGCGTTAACTAACGCGCCCTTAACCGAAATTTAAGGAAGGTCGGTAAAACCGGCGGACAATGTCGTCAAGTTGTGTGGTGGTGGCATTAGTAGACACTGTTTTACATGCACACAAATTGCAACATTTCAAATTGTTATTGACACAAGTGCACGACAAATGCACTTACCTGTGCAGGCCTCATAGAGATCTGGGGCAGTTCTGGTTGTGTCATTAATACAGGTTTGAGACCATTGCTTTCCAGCAACTGCAAAAGTGTATGAGGGTTTGATTCCAGAGACTGTATCTAGCATGAAGCCTGACTCGCAGCTCGTTTAAGTTGCAAAGAAAAGCAGTGTGATATTGGATGTAGATTGACTGGATTCATCTGTTCAATTGCACGACGATGATAGTAGGTGTACCTTAGATCATCCAGATTTGACGTCCTGCCACCAAGTAATCGCACGGCGAAAGACTCACTACTCCTTAACAAATCATCATCCAAGTCTCTCTTTCCTATATCAGACAAGAATTACATTTAGTTTGTCTGCGCAATGAGAAGTTCTGTTGCCGCTGCTTTTGTTCCAAGTTTACTTGTAATATCACCGGGGAAACAATATCAAAATCTGTACCCAAAAAGGATAACAAAAAGGAAGCAAATAAAAAAATATTGAACGGAAGGTTTAGAGAAGCTTCGTATAATAATGAAAGCATCAAGGAAAAGCTATAGGGTAGCTGGAAATCATGGGTTGAGGCAGGAGAGATTGATAAAATATAGGGAGGCAAAAAGGAAATTTGGAAAAGAACTTTTCAACTTTAAAAAAGAACATGGGCAAAATTAATTGAAACAAACCTAAGTATGGATCCGTGGGACGTACCGTACAAAATAGTAATAAGCAAGATAAAAACAAAAAGAGCACTGAACACATTTAAAAACGAGAATGGGGAATACACAAAAAAAACTGGGAAGAAACTATAAAATTACTCTATGAAAAACTTCGAAGAAGACAACGAACGAAATAAAATAATAACGGGAAAAGCAAAAACATACGAAGAAAATCAAGAAGAAGTCAACAACGAAGACTTAATAGTAACGAATGAACAAGTAGAGAAAGCAATCAGAAGTTTAAAAAACGGCAAAGAACCAGGCCCAGAAGCAATCAAAAACGAAATCTATAAATTAGGCAAAGATATTTGGATCCCTTACTTCACCAGACTCTTCAATGAATGTTTCAAACAAGGTTTCTTCCCCGACCTGTGGAAGAATGCCAACTTGATAATCCTTCCACTTCCCGTCTCCGTCAGTCCTTATAAGTTAAAGCATAAGTGTGGCCAGTTGTAAGTACTCATCCAAGAATTGGAACACTTCAGAATGAGAACGCCCAAGTATTCGGAAATCTTGAAACCGATCATTCATTCTATTGATGCGCTATGTTACCAACAATTTTCCAAGCTGGCTGTTCTCACTGCTCCTATTTATCACCGAATGCCGCAGTAACTACAGCACTTCAATTAGCTCACAGAACTTGTCATGTCCATGCTGGGTATGGAGATATGTTTTAAGCTAAAGCCTCTTTACAGCTTCCCATAACATCGTATGTGCCCTCACACCTCTATTGTAATTTTTTTTTCCTTGCATGATTAACTGTATTGGGGCAATACACTCCAGATTCAGTAAAATTGTCTTCAACTCCACCACCTCGCAAGAAATTGCCCAGGATCGATAGAAAGACCTTAATGGTGTGGAAAACAAATGTACATTTACATGTTGTACATTTCAAACGTGAAGAAAAGAAACACACTTCATAGTATGTTGATAAAGTAAAGGATGGAAACGAATTTTGTGCCAAACTAATATACAAAGAATTCTTCTTTTCAAATGTCAAAAAAAAAAAAAAAGGAGCCATTTTCTACTCATATCTTAAAATTTATTTGTTCTGAACATTCAACTCTAGATTCAACCTATTGCGAATATAGTTTTAAAATTTACAACACTAATGAACTAGTGTTTACAACAATTCGCACAGATAGAATGAACACGGCAGAACTGAAATGGGTCACCGGCTGTCGGGGCTTGCTGATCAAGTTTTGGACTGTGTCATCGGGTTTAAGATTCGAACCCATTCTGACTCGGTGATTCGATTTATAACTGACTGCCCGGAGAATGAAGGAGAGGTTTTAATTATTTCATTCCGTTTGAACAGTGTTTCTTTCAGGGGTTACCAGAACCGGAGATATTACCCAGAGAACACGAAGAATACGACGACAAAATTCGCACTTAAATAGATTTTCCAGACCGGGTAAATCGAGTTTCCGGGTTACTTATGTTTGGATCAGGCCCTGTCATCGGCTCATCGAAAGTGACCCGGATTTGTCTCTGGAACACGCACAAAAAGAGAGAGTGTGGGTAAAGTAAGGGAACAAATAAAGATGAATAGAGAGCGAGAAGAAGAAGAATTAAAGAAGATGTAGTGAAGACACAATTACGATACATCAAGAAAGAAAGGAAAAGAGAAAGCCCAATGAAGAACACGAAAACTACTTTATCATTATGCTAAAGAGCACACACACTGTTTACTCGGATTCTCACCATTGATGGCTCGTAAGTTTTCCAACCAGGAGGTAAATTTTTGTTTGCAGCCATTATTTTATGCGCAAAAGATACTGGCTGTTGGGGAATCGAACCGAGGTTTTCCCATTGGAAGTTTAGCACGATAGCGTACTCCACAGGTGGGTCTACCCAAAACGTGCTTAACAAATTGCAGAATGTTTTTCTTTTTTTTCAGAATAATAACATGAAAAGTGGATACTTCAGATCAATGACATGTTCGTAACTGTCGTAGTAACCCCCAGAGACTGTAGTTTGGCACAAAATTCGTTTGCATCCTACACTTTATGAACATACTATTAAATGTATTTTTTTTTCGCGTTTGAAATGTGTAACATGTAATGTCTGCAATGCCTATAAGGAACATGCTACTTTTGAGCATTTGTAACTTTTCGTTTTGATACAGTTTGGATACGTAATCTTTGCCCTTTCTGATAGAAATTAAGCAGAAAAATTATTATTCATTCAATTTTTTTTTGTATGTTCAATTTACATTAATAGGCTGGAATGGAAGGTATGGCCTACGGTATCTACTGGGGTTCTTACAATCGGTGATACCGACAAACCCGGCGCCTGTGCGGGGTTCAGCCGCAAATCCTCGAGATCACCCCCAACTTTAACTTTTTGCCTTCAAAAGTGGAGAGAAACATTGCAAAACTACTTACACCCTCCCAACTTTGATTTTTCACCCCACAATCTGATAATCCTGGCGGAATCCCTGAATACAATGTATTCCAAACCAGTACGTTTAATGAGCCCCACCGAATTTAAAACCAAACCACGCCCAAAAAAGCATGTGTGTTACACTTTTGACATTATCCTAGATGTGTCTCAAAACTCTGGAGTTTCACAGGAAATCATAAGTATTTAATTTGACCACCAAGTTCGGTCTCCATTTTGAAAATGGCTTAATGAGTTTTTCAACCACCCTCTATATTTTTGAATAACCCTCAAAAAATTTGTAATCCAAGAGCCACTTCTATTATGTTGTTGGCTTACTGGGAACTGAACTTTATAATATTAGGTTCTTTTTACTACGTCTGGATGCCATGTTTTAACTGTACTATTCTTCTACTTATTCTTCTTATTCTCTCTCCCCTGTTTTCTCTGCCTCTGTCTAACAAACATCATTTTTTCATTATGTGTGATTAAATTTCTCCCTCCATTAACTTATGTATATTGTTTCGTCTCGCTTTTATTCTTTCATTTTATCAATACTAATACATGTACATTTTGAGAAAGAATGTGCTCATTATGTTTGCTGATTTTAGAATGGGAGAGACGAAGGAAGTAGAAAGAGGGGTCTGTTTACCAGACATGATTATGGGATAGGAAGGCGCCCTTCCGGAGGCCTAGCTGCATGGCGTTGGATGTCGCAATTTTTTTATGCGAAGTGTATATTTGAAAGTATTTAAGGGGGGTCCCAAATGAGGTTTACCTCCCGTTTCGTATATATATATATATATATATATGTTTTTGTATATATATATATATATATATATATGTGTGTGTGTGTGTGTGTGTGTGTGTGTATAAATAAATTTTAGAAAAATAAAAATAATTTATTCACGTTCAGATTTTCTATGTGTGATAAGTGTATATTATCCAATTTCTACAACGACTGGGAACGATTAGTGTTAAAATATAGGTAACAATAATCGGCTGTACTTTTCATGATTTTTAAAATCTACTGACATAACCTTACTACTACTGTTTTCTTATACGAAATGAAACACCCTTAAGGCATTTAGTTGAAAGGAAAACCAGACTAGAAACTAATTTTTGATACATGATTCTTCCAAATACATGAATGAATTTCCTCTAATACCATAATTATGTTGTGCAAAAAAAAGATATCAGAGCTAGAAGCGCCCAATGGTGTCGTCACAAAGAACGTAACGTGTTCCGGCTTAGCAAATTATAATCGAGGCTATATCCCACAAACATATTCGAGCAAACCTATAATCTGGGAGTGCGGATGTAAGGAAATTATTATGCTTCTGAACCGCTCATCGTTATATTCATTACAATAAAATGAGCCCCGAGAATACATCATAAACAATGCCAAAATGTAAGCTTTGATTATCATTGACAAAGCCAACATAGCTCTCGTCATTGTTTGTCGACATATTATGTCATTTGCGACGATCCCAAGAATAAATTTGAGAGCCTTTATATCTGAACTACACATTTCTTTGACAAAGGTATCTATATAGGCCTCATCAATTTTCATCCTTATCTTGTAAGAAATTTATTTCTGAAGCACAGCAATGATAACATGTTGAATGATAGTGTTAAGTACATGTAACTCCAAAATATTTAAACATAATTTGTGTTATTCGCAGGAGATAAAGACGAATGGGAAGAGGAAGAAGAAGTAGATTGGGAAGAATTAAAACAACGTCTTAAAGAGTTGAAGCAGAAATGGAATGTGAGTGTACTTCTTTTCCATTAGACAACTACAGTACTTTATCACACAATGGTAGAACGTTATCACACACTGGCGAGAAACAAACTCTTTCGGTAGTACAATCTGTGATATCCGTCACATGTGTATACATAGTCCTTTTAATACTGTGGTAAATGCTAGTACATCAGGTAAACTGACAGTAATGTGAAAGTGTGCAATGCATTCAATTCTGATGTTACTAATAACAGTTTACTACTTTTGGATTCTTGGAGTGTCAGACAGAGGAACATATTTTTATGGGTGAGGAATTAGTACAGATGTTAGGTAACAAGATTATTTACACAGAAGTCATTCCTCCAAAAACAACACGATTTGTGTTGTTAATCGCAGATTGGAAGAGTGTTTCACGCACGAGATTATTATCCATAAGCACGACAGAAAAATTACATGATGGGATATTCATAATGTAATTGCATTCCCTAGTATACCACCAGCTCCATACACCGACGTTTCAAGATATGCTATATCACCATAACACAAGTGAAGAATTTCCGTAATGTCCTCGAGGCTATGTTCCAAACTGAAAATTGTCTATGTGGCATACCACAGACCAGTGCGAAGCAGCAGCCATTATTAAGTGTTTGTATTATTTGATGATGTTACGCGCACACAATTTTGTTTTGAATCCAAAACTCACAGATAAGGATGAAAAAGAGTGTTTTGACATTATATTAAATAGAACCTTCAATTGTAATTTGAAATAGCGCTTATTGTTACTGGTAGGGTTACCATACGTCCGTATTTTGTACGGACAGTCAGTATTTTAAAGACCCTCTACATGTCCGTACCGTACTTTGCAAAAATTAAGTAAATGTTCGTATTTTTCACTTAATGAGTTGTTGACTGTTAATTACGTATTTTAAACCCATACATTTCCACAAATACATATTATATCATTTATAAATTCTTACGCGTTACCCACAAATGCAAATTCTTCCTACAGCATTAAACAATAGTATCAATTAACTTGTTGTCATTGCCTAGTAATTTTCCTACAGTGCTTGTCATCTCCTAGCAATGTTTTAGAAATGCAAATGTATTGAAACGAAATGACCACAAGAACCTCTGACCTTGGCAATAGAGAAGATACAAATGTAAACAATTAGTATTAAGTGTGTACTTCATGATGGTGTCCAGGCTCGAACTAGCCTGACCGGGAACCCGGGAATTCCCGGGTGGACCACCGCTGGCCCTTTTGTCTTGAAAGCGTAATGTTACCCAATGAAGAAGACCACTTAATCCAGTTTTAGTACTACTAGTAGGATGAGGGTCTTGCCGGTCTTCAAAATTATCAATTTTGACACAAAATATTTGCTATGACCGACATAAAGGCAGTGCTGAGATTATAATCTCAGCAGGCCTACTGTGGGGCCCTCACAAATGGCTAGAAGGGACCATGGAAAGTTTAATGGTAAGTGCTTTAACATATTGATATTCTTTAAGGCACAATATTTACTTAATACTTTGTATTTTAAGACTTGATCAGTACTCTAAGGCCTCTTGCAACCCTTTTTTGGTGCCCACTACCATGAAGGGTATTGAGGTCACTTGAAATCGTCACAACGCCCACTAACACGAGGGCCCTTTAGTTGCCAATGGGTAGGACCTTTCTTTGGTTTCCTGGCTGTGTTCTTTGGTTACTACTCCACCCTGTTGGTTGCGAACGGAGATTCGTTCCATTAATATTTAAGTAACTGGCCTTTAAGCTAATTTGTCAGTATTTAGTCCGCAAATATTATAGTAACACTATTACTGGTGTACTGTGTGTACGTCACTCACGTCGATTTTCTAGCGATAGCGCTTCGTGCTAGAGTGGCATATGTCCATTCACAATTTGTGGCACGATATTTCAACAACTCGAAAACAACTACTAAAACCACTATTTGCATGCGTCTTACCGACCATCAATCAGCTTATATACTGTAGGTAATTGAAGAGCAAACAAGCAAAAGCACAGCAGCCAATTTTTAGATAAAAAAAAGTTTCGTTCTTTTTAAGGTGTTAATGAAGAGCTGTAATGATTTACGCAAAATGATTTTATGACGAAAGTACATATTACGATGGGATAAGCACATGTATTACAAAATTACGTTGTATTATTTGATGCAGCTATTCATTTAGGTCTGAAAATGAACAAAACTTTTGTTTATCTACATTGGACTTGTGGTTTTGCTTGTTTGCTCCTTAATTTCAGGACAATCGAGTGTTTTGACCCTTGGGGATGACCCTTGTGGTCAGTTGGCAGAGTTGCTGATGACCCTTGTCAGCTGATTGTGTGTTCGTTTCGCATTCGGGAAGTCCTGAGTTCGATATCAGTTTCGAACATTCTCAATTAGGTTTGTCCATGGTTTTTCCTCGGTTACACGGGGTTGACTTACTTCAGGGTGGAACACATTTCTGAAGCGTTTATAAATATTGCACTATTCATCTTTTCCTGGTGTTTCCTTACGCATCTTTTACTTCCTACTATGCTTCTTGAGACTTAGGTCACTTAAGATACGTTGTCCGAGTATCTACTTCAAAGTCTAATTTCAGCTGTTGATAAGAGTCTGCTAAGATTTGTTTAAGTGCAAAACGAAACTTCACACAAACTTGCTGTCTATCTGTACGCTCAATCTATAATATAGGAAGGGTTAGGAAAACCTAATTACACAAATCTCTGTAAAATTCGAAGCAGTTCATCTTTATTACTACTTTAAAGGGATCTTTGTCATATTTGAATCCTGGATAAATCACCTTTCCTGAAGCAAAACAGCGAAGTGTTACATATAAAGGGCAGGGTCCGAACAGAGAGACAAACTGTTGCAGACCTATTAGATATAATGAACTCAACATAATTTGACACTTAGAAGATTTTTAGTTATTTCCTGTACTTAACTCTGAATTTCACGAATACATATTGAGAAGGTGTTGTTGTTTTTTAATCATATTTATTATACAGTTGAGAATGTGTATGATGTTTCTTTTCGTAGCTCAAAGAAATGACCAGAGAATCGAAACTATAAGAACAACAAATGGAGCACATACCATGAATAAATTTTATCAGTATGTTTCCAGAACTTCAGAAGAACATTCCCAGATCGTGATACCATTGTGAAACGTAGGCAATACATGTTGATTAATTTCATAGGTTTTCATTATCCATCTTTTACTTGTTTACTTTTCTTTCGTAAATTTATTGTCTTAAAACAATGTTACCAATTTTATGAATGCCATTTATGATAAGAGCAATTTAGCAATGTCATTTTAGAAGTAGTTCAGTAATTCAGAGGCGTTTTTTAACAATTTCCTTTTTATCGTTCGTTCTTGTCTTTTTCAGTGCTTCAGTGAGTGTGTGTTTAAATCTGTTGGGTGGGTAAGTAAGTATACACATTACACTCATAGCTATTCGGAACTATGTTTCATAAACTATATCTGAGAAAGTACGTGTAAATTACTTAATTTAAACTGTATTCCAATGGAAAATAAATATTCTTAATCCTGTAGTTGCTTACCAGAATAAAACCAAACTAATCTGCTTTGTGATCAGCACTTTGATGTTCTGTCATAAAATGAACCACTTACTGCAGAAAGGCAACATGTCCACATTTCCTAATTTTACAAGAGAGAGAAAAACTAAATAAAAGCAGTTTTATACAGTTACATGTAATTTTTTTCTTTTCTTAATATAGGTATACTTGTTTAATATACACGTTTAAAAGTTTTTATGATGTAAGGAAAAAGGGGGATTTTTTGTTTTGGACATGTTCCCTTTATGCAATAAATTGGGTTTTCAAATGATTCCTTGTGGGTTTTTTTTCAATATACATAATTTAACATTTAAACTTATTTTATTGTAGTAAACAGTATTTGCTAAACATTTTTAAATAATATTTGAAATTTTGGAATGTTGAATTACTCAGTTACTTTGTCTTCAGCGTGAGATGCTTGTTAAAGGCCGTAATGTAATTGAATTCCAGAACTGCATCTTGTCAGTTGTCCTGAGGATGTGGACCAAAGTTTTCTTAGCGTCATTAATTTTTTGTCGCTTATAGATAGTACAGATCCATAAGCTTTCTTTGAAGAGAGTTCCAAAGGTTCTACAGAGTTTCTCAGCCTGAAAGTGTCCATTATTAAGCCAGCAGTATTCATGTTGCACTTAACATTATGCGGAATTTTAGCTAACAGATCTATGCTGCTATCGTGCGGACAAGTTTTCTTTCTGTGGTAAGCTATCAAATGACCTAATCAAAACCGCAATAGTAAAACAAATGTAAATGTTGGAATAGTTGCCTTTCTGTATTAAGCGGTTTACATAAGAAACACGATGAGTTATAAATTATCTTGTAGGCAGCATTTAAACATAGAATTCGATAGTGTAAATATATTTACTAGGACGCATTCATCTTTGGCGATGTTAAAAAAATTGAGCTGAGAGCGAATTGACGTTTATAGTGCGAATCAAATTATTTTCCCGGAAGTAATAATATAGCTGCAGGCACTAATTAATTTTAATGAGAGTATTTTACAACTAAGTAAACAGGATATGAGTAGGGTGGGCGAAGGAAAACAATAAATCTTGCCGAGTCGAGAGATCGTGAGTTTGATCCCAGCGGCCGACCATCCTGACCGGTTTTTCCAGGGTTTTTCCTCAGTCACACCAGAGAAATGCCGGGATGGCACCTTGAACAAATGCCCTGGCCGACACTTTCCCGAATCCTTTCCCCTCCCCTATCCCGGTCTAAGCCTTAGATACCTAAAGCTAATAAATAAAATTCGATTCAATTAAACAGTAAACCTTATAGGTTACCGGTGTAGATTTTCGGGACAGGGAACAGGAGCACTTTACCTCCCAAGATGCCTTGCGTTTCCTTAAGCACGTAAGATTCGACTATCTTAACTACAAATTGTTTATTCCACGTCGATTCTCTTATTAGAATGCGAAATATTGAAATTTAATTATTTCCCAAGATGGTTTATTGTACTTTGTGACGTCACATTTTTCCATTCTGGTGGTACGAGTAGTTTTTTTTTAACCGATGCAATTATGAGAAAGATATCGTTTGTTTCATATCGATGCGACCATTAGATAACGAAATATTCAAATACAAATATGTTTCCAATACCGGACAGAAAGTAAGTGACGTCACATGTTTTCCTTATGAACAAATCCATAAGGTTACGGTGCCATTCTGAGCTATACTTTATTCCATTTCGATACGATTACTACAATGCACGATATTTAAATTTAATTATTTCACAAGATCCCGGCTCTTACTTTTTGACGTCATATATTTTTGCTAGTCTGATTGGGTTTTCTACTTTCGTATCCAATTCTGAGTAAGGTGTCGTTTATTTCATCTTCATACAACAATTAGAACGCGACATATTATAACGGGTTCGTACGGTGAAACTGTCTAATGTTAGTGAATAAATAGTAAGTACTAACACAGGAGGTTCAAGGTATCACGATCTTGGTTAAATAGGTACACCACACTAGTAATGATGAATAATCTACTCAAGTAACACCAACAAAAAGAACCACATCTATCTTGGAGAAAGGAATGAATAATAAAACTAGAAAACTTCCTAGAACCTTATGTGAACTGATACTTCTAAATGATTGTATCTTTAACACCTGGACTGTTGATGAAAAAGAACTTATTTATTATAACTAAAAATTATACACAAGATAAACACTTATCCAAAATAGTTTTTAACAATAGCTGACGTATGTTGTTTTTTCAATAGAGAAGTTTATGTCCACTATAGAAATATCAAACCACAATAATATATATTCAAATTATTGTTAAAAATGTCTTTGGTTGAATATTATTGATAAATATATAAAAGACTTACGGTATTTCCAACAAATATCAGTTTATTATTAATTATCCGTAAGCTTCAAACACTAGAGTTACCAATTCTGAGGAAACTTACTCAAAAACAAGCAAAAATAATCTTAAATGCGTAGAGAACACCTTTTCAAATGACAGAGTCAAATAATCTTTAGCTTTTTTACACTAAAGGTGTATTATCAGACCAACTCTTCGCAATAAAACACGTATTTATTCTTTACTTAACAAAATGTTACGTTAAAATACTTCATGACTTAGTAACAGTATAAATCATATGTATTGCTTTCAATATAAGGTGAAAAAATAAACTTTTTTAGAAATTTCTAGGTGTTTATACTTATAAATATACGAGTAACACCTTAGAACAGTGTAATATAATGTCTTCTATTGATAAATATTTAGAACAATTCCAAACCTCACGATACGAGCTTGCAATAACGTGAAAATATGATTTTTCACAATATTACCAAAAAAGGTACCCCTCTACTACTTATGAGTTACGACCATAACAGTACTTTACATATCAATATGGTAATAAACAATTTATTCATACACCAATACACTCTAATTAAACCAATATTTAATACTAAATTACACGTACCTTATGATGACTCTCCAACACCTATCAAACTGGATCAAAACAAATCAACACTTAGCCACTTGATCCGAAAATACTTTGAAGACCGAAAAGTCTTTAACGAAGTAAGAAATCCGACTATTCTTGTCGACACGATCGCGTGCGCACGGATCGAAAGATATTGTGGTGGAAGAAATACTATTCGAAAAATTTCCCACGACTGAAAACAAAATGAAAATCAAAATTCCACACACCTAGAATAAGGAATATCACACCGCAACGCAACTCTAATGAATTTTAATCAAGAAAATCCTATCCGATTCTGAACATCAAAATAACGAAATTAAGATAGCAACAAAATCTACTATCAAAATGTTCATGGAAGGAAATTAATATCATACGGGTACAGGAATAAAAAAATAATGTTTATAATTTTAATTACAAAAATTCGTAGTCCTTTCTACTAGTTCAATCACAGGGATGACACTAAAATCTTCTTCCGAGATATGTCCGCTTCTTTATTACGCTCCTCCCCTGACTGATCCTGGATCCCCTTCCACACTTTAGGTAAGCAACAACCATCCATTCAACATGTTAGAGGGTTAGTATCCAATACACTTCTTCGATTGAAGGATAAGTATATATTGTTTTTCCCGCGCCGCTACACCGGGTTATATTTCTGTACAAAGCTGGAGTCGATATTATCCAACGCAACTGGATTCCAAAATATGACGTAACTGGAACTTCAGTACGAAACAAATACTATCTTCAAAAATAAACACTGTGACATTTATCACGAAGATGAGAATTGATGATTTTTCAGTTCTTCACCAATATTTAAAACACTGATCGTTTTCTTTGCAGCACGTAAAGAAAATCGTAAAATTTATCAACGAGACAATATTAATACGACACTGCTTATTTTACGTTTCATTCGAAGATAACAGCCTTTCTTTATTTATGCTAATTCGCGTCTTTCGAAATCCCGTATAAAATTCCTTGAAATACTTTTACTCTGTTGACATTAATAACACCAGTGCTGTTTTTAGTAAATTCTGTCTCGAATTAGAAACACTGTAAATCATGTGATATCGTCTCTGCTTGATGACGTAACACCACTACACACAAGTGTTTGTCTACATTTTTTCTCCCAGAAAAAATGAAGAAAAAATGAAAAAGAACAGTCTAATCGCCTCGCAACAATCACTCTCGCTCTGCGTAATTGTTGTTGTTAGGAAGCCTGAATCTACTGCCAGCTTATAGAAACTACGATTAAACAACAAAAACTGGGATAATGTTCTTTGCAAAACGAATGCAGTTATTTATAATGTGTAAATATTTCTCTCAAATTATTAATAGGCATGAAAACAAATCTTCTTGCGTTGTGCGTACAGTTTACAAGTATGATATTTTCGTCCATAAGAGGCTATGTGAAATTAACATATCAAAAGTGGTACTCACCCGGACTGTCCATGGTATATTTCACTCGCACGTTGGACTAATATAGAAATTCTCTTTCTCACCAATTTTAGTAAATCTGGAATCTCCTTCCCGATATCCAGGTTTAAGGCAAGGTTATCCACAATGTCCAATGCAGGAACCACGACCACTATATCCAGCTCAGCAAATACTTCTTAACTTGCTATTTTCACTCAGCACTCACACTAATATAAAGGTTGGACGAATATGTGTCCCAACCCCGACAATGGGATGAAACTTTCATAATTTAATCACCACTTATAATATACAGCGCACATTGAAGTATCGTGTGCGTCCCTCCGCTACAACATCTTGCTACGTTCTAACTATCCATCCGAAAAATGTAGCCAACCTCAAAACTGAAAGTTGCCTAACCAAGCACTCATTCGGATGATAGATTTTTTTTTTTTACTGATCCATCAGAATATTAAAATATAAATATTTCCCAAGATGGCCGCCGTAACTAAGAGACATCACGTATTTTTGTTATTGACCCTAAGCTACTTACCTTTGGTTATAGACGCAACGTGGCAGGGGCCAGCGACTCATAGACGCCTTACGTTTGCTTATAGATGGAATATGACAGATGAGCCTTCTGGCCCTAAAACGCTTTATCTTTGGTTATAAACGTAATATGACAGAGGGCCTGCGGCCTCTAAACGCTTACCTTTGCTTATAAATGCAATGTAACAGGGAGGCCTGCGGCCCCTGAACGCCTTACCTTTGATTATGTATACATCATTATGTGAAGTTTGACTGCAATCGGCTCATTGATTCCTAAGTAATGGTGTATTCAATAATTCAGCCTCGTTACCATGGAAACTGTAAATAGTTTGATATTATTGATGTTCAAAAAGGGTTGAGTCCAATACAATCATGCCAAGTTTGAATCAAATTAGCCTTCACGTTTTCACATGAGGTGCGAATTCAAGTTTTAGTAATTGAGTCTCGTTCCCATGGAAACGGTAGTAATGTGAAAGTTCTGGTGCCAAACATGGAGGATTGTCCATTCTATCACATTACCGAGTATGGATATAGTAAGTTCAGCCATTCTTGCATAATTTGCGAAAATCCTTCCGTATGGCGATCATCAGTCCAGAAACTTCGGTGAAGTTTAATTTTAAAAAAATACAGAGTGAACGTATAAGAACCAGTGCCGGATCTAGATATTGTCATATGGGGAGCAAAGTTAAATTTGGCCGCTCTTTTGCCATCGTTTTTAACCAAACAACACAACCGACTGACGCGACGGCCACAACATTGTCTCGCATTACGTAGTGTATTTTTGTTATCGACTCTGGAGCCTGTCATGGCACGCTATTACTAACTCCGGCACTGATAAGAGCTGAACGAGCTATCGCTCACTCATCTCAATTGCCAAATATTTATTAAAACATTGATATACGGAAATTAATAACACAGTTTCAATGTCTTTAAAAAGTAGAATTTATACATGTTTATAAACAAATAATAAATTGTACGCGGAAAAATATTCCGACTATTACACACGTGCTTACATTCAACACTAATACATCAAAATGAAATTAATACCAAAGTTTGAATGTGCTTCTTTCTTGTTTAGCAACTAACGAGCTAAAAAGTAATATCGTTGCAATTTTCAATAGACAATCAAATCTTTCAACTAATTACTAATTGTAGACCTAACCAGGAAACCACGTATGTGAAACACGGAGTTTGGAAATTTGGTATCATTCAAAAACTTTCAGTTACTTGGCCTAATGTTTACTTTGCGAATTTAAGCTATCGAAATGAATTCTGAAGAAGTCGTGAGAATAAAATTTTCAACAAAATGTTGGATACAATAACGATAAATGCCGCGATACTCACTTGACCATCATCTAACAGCAAATAAAACTTATTTTGTAATGAAGATTGTGGACTGACACTCATGCATTCAACCAGTACGTTCTGACAGATATGAATAGTAGTGGAATGGCAAATTGCGTAGTTTGTCAATAGAGCGTGAGATGGCAGTATGAATGTATTTGTTAATTGCAGGAAAGATGCAAAATTACGTGTCTTAGGCGTGACAAATACGTCATAGATGTTGTGATACTTATTGATTGCGTAGCGCCAAGTATTTTATTCGCAAAGAAATTCAATGTGTGTGCACTTGATATGACCACGGGTTACTCCAGAGACATAGTTACTCACTTCACTTGACCTCTTTCTTCTACAAGCTCTGCATAATAAATGCAAGTATTTATTCTGGGTGAACTTTGTTTTCCACTGCAGGGACTGTACATCTGTTTAATCGAGATAGCACATAATCTGTTACTCGGCTACCTTTCTTAAATTTTCTTACAGTTTTTTTTTTTTTAATTGTAGGTTTATCTCACGACTTAGTAAACATATACTAAACGAAACTTACCAGTTGGTACCTTAGCAGATCTGAAATAATAATTCCAATATTTATTAAGTTCCTAAACTGACAAGCACACATACGTATGGGACCCCCAGAAAAAAAGTTTTGATCTTTTCTCCTGCGTCATAATTAGGATGTCAAAATATGTGCGGATGTACATTTTGGCAACCCAGTGCAATTGGTTTGAGAGATATTTATGATAAAATAGTCAGATTATTTTCTGTGGAGAATGATATAAACGTGTTGAAATACCTTTATACTTTTAAATTGCTGAAAGAAATGGAAAGTAAATACATAGTAATGTGTAGGTGGGAGGCGCTACTTTGTGGAGGGTATATTGTTCATGGCCGCCTTCATGAATATTGGATGTAGATTGATTTTCTTAAATGAAAACGGGATCGTGTAAAATGTCATTCTGGTATAGAATTTTACGGGAAATACGTTTCTGAAGTCAGTTTTGTCGTAAATGTAATATTGTAACACATATGTGACGCTAACATGGGGTAATGTTATACCGTAATAGCTTAAAAACACCCATTTCTTCTCGAAATAACGACGGAAATGAAAACTAAATCCATACAAATTGTTCCTGAGTATAGTGCCCTATCGATATGGATATGTACGCATTTGGGTTTCATTTGATTTAATTTTAGCACCTTATAAATTTATATAGAGAGGGAGAGTTTGAATATTGGTACATGATTGCGTCTTTTCTTTCTTTCACCTAGGCTTATGAAGACGGTCAAGTTGTGCCAAATGCCGTTCAAGAAGGTATGTTTTGTCACTCAGAAGGGGATTGGAATGAGCCTGTTCAATCAGCTTTGGACGAATGCCTAGCCAAGGATCATGAACACGGTAAGTTCGTATACATTCAAACAAAAAACGTTAAATTACAATTACGATGCATATATTTAAAACATGCGGGGCACATAGATCATTAGTACGAGAATTGAATGCGAATAATACTAAACAGTTTAAACATTTCAGACATGTAATTAAACTTCTGACTCATGAAATTACGGTTTGCATAGTACAGATAAACTATATCAAAATGGGACAATGCTATGTGGTGAAGTTAGTGCTCAGGTTGTGATCCTATTATAATTGAAATAAATTTCCAAGCTATTTCATTTCCACCAGAATAACCCATTTTTAAAGACATACTCGTCCACAACATCAGAATTATTTGACCGATTACAGTTATATTTTTGCATATAAGAGACAAAACTGTCCTCACTTGTCAGTGCTTTATATAGACCATAATATATAACCTTAACTTATATTATATTGACTCCTTAAATCAATTCTCGTTGCCCTAGAAACTACAAAATTATCAAAAGAGTTATTCAAACATCTCAGAAAGTTTCAATCAATTCCAGCTAAACCTGAAATGTTTTATTCTCTGGATTTTGTTCGTATTAAAACGTTAGGAACGTTACAGTTCCAATGGATACGATACTATTATTAAAAGCACATTCATGGATCACGTAAGAACTGTTTGAGTATTTCAATCAAATTTGACGTGAGGTGGCAGGTTCATGTTATTGACCATATTAAAATGTTAAGTTTATAGCAATTTCCATGATACTGATGGTAATTAATTATTACTTTATATTTGTCCATTACGCCAGAAGATTTTAGTTGAATCTAACGAAGGTTAGCATGAGTATAGAGAACTTTAATCTCATGAATTCAGGCATATTGAAGTAGGGATGTAAACGATTCGCTCGACTCGAATCGCGACTCGGTCAGACTCGAGTCGGTGCTAAGTACCTACTCGAGTCGAGTCGAATCAGTGGTCACAACTGCTCGAGTCGAGTCGAGTCGGCGCTCACTATGTGCTCGAGTCGAGCCGAGTCGGCGCTCAGAGAGACTCACGCTGCGACTCGGTTATAGTGAGTCGAGCTTGAGTGACGACTCGACTCAAGCGTTAGACTCGCCGCTCGAGCCGAATGGATTGACATCCCTATATTGAAGTAGTAGTACACTATGTTGTTTGAGTTGCATACAAGGACGGATATCATTATATAAAATTAAAAATTAGAGAATTATATCCTTTGTAAAAATTACATTAGTACATTAAAAAGTTCACTAAAAGTATAAAGGAATATAAATGTCAAAAAAGACGTTTTCCTAAAAATGCACTAACATTTAAAGAGTGAAATTACAATAGTTAAGAAAAATATTTACTAAACATCTTATAAACGTCTCAAAATCGACGCAAAATTAACACAATACGCTTAGATTTTGAATCGGTTTTTATGCTAATCTGGCACGTAAGAACGATATATATATATATATATATATATATATATATATATATATATAATTAAAGTAGATTCCGAACCACTCTTGGCTCTGAATTTGAGGTTGAGTGCGTATTCGCAGTTAAGAAAGTATTCTACTCGCCACAAAAGCGACCACTCTATTTATCTCTGCGGTAGCTGGATTACAGGACTTTGCAACAAGCGTCACTTTACCCCATTGACTCTCATAGATTGTGCCCTGGCAAACTAGTGTGCATTCATGTTGCACAGATGTGCCCCTGGAGAAACAAATTTCAGACTTTAAACCTTTATATTCTGAAAATAATGACCAAACTCGGTGATTTAAAACGCACGAAAGTTCATCAAAACAGGAACATTACTCTACATGACAGCACTGATTCAGCATTACTAATATCTCAAGTAAATATAGACCAGTTGCTATCCCTAGTTTCTTGCAACGCCGTGGAATCTACTAGGAGCTAGTTTCAGCGCAATAGGACACATGCGCATTATGCCATGTTGGTAAGGAATATCTCAATGAGGTGTTACCAGAACGCTGAATTGACCGTGGGTAACCTGCGTTGAGAGCTCCACTTAGCTCGACTGGTAACCACCAAGTCGTGGCCTCAAAATACGCGACAATTCACTATGGCGACCCATCAAGGGTAATGTTCAACAAACGTTATACTGTGGATGATGAATTGACACAAACTGTGAGACATGCTTTCAGACTCCAGTAATTATCCGAAGAATGACAGAAATCCTCGTAGCGCCTATCTCACCAGCGTCTACAGCATAGATACTGAATCCCATTGTAGACCAACTGTAACATTGCGGCACAGTAGAGGAGAGGTTGAATCATGTATGGTGAAAGGAAAAGAACCTAACCTGATTTTCTAACCTAACCTAACCCATAATCACAAATATATTAGTAATGGATATGAGAATATGACAATGTTTTTTTCAAAGAAAAAAAACTAAGGGAAAAGAGTATTCACCCCGCAGAGTTTCGAACCTGCTATTTAATAAGACGATCCTCGATCAATATAGCTGCGGTAACAGATTGCAAATAGCGATTTGCAAGCTTTATTTACACGGTTCATGGGACGTATCACGCTCTAGAGTATTTTGTATTCGCCAGATATTCATATCTTTAGATACTCGTCATATCTCTTATTCTTTGTTTTGAGACGCATACTGACGCTGTGGACAATCAGAGTAAGTATCCTCAATAAAAATTGCACATATGAGAGCCAATGGTGTAATGTTTGTTAGTGACGCTTGTGACAAAGCTGTACATAGCTAAAATATGTTACAAAACAAGGGTACTTCGTTAGATTCATGTAGAGGTGACAGGACAGAACTAAATTCATGAATTTCGTAACAGACAAGACGGTAACACAAGGTATTTACTTGTTAATCAACCACCTCGATTGACTAACATTCATTTTCTATATTTTGTTTTCGTTTAGAAGAAGCAGATGATGGAGAATGCGAACCGCATTGTGGAACTACCATGTTCTGTTTGTTTTTCCATATGTTGCTGGTATGTAATTCAATACAAGTATGTTCAACGTAAAAACTATATCGACTTATCCGTCATTTTTGTGAAATCAATAAACTATTATTTATTTATTTTTTTCAAACATAAACTTGAAACTTAGAGAACATAAAAATAAAGACGAATGATCAGAAAAATTGTATTGCCATGATTTTATTTTGAATGCTGACTCAAAAAAAATTTCTATTTAATTAAAAAAATAGTAAGTTTTATTGATAGATTTCATTCAACTAAAGTTTATTTCTTACGTATTTAAAAAGACTCTCATTGTTTTATTAAAATATAAAACATATATTTTCATTTCCTCTTGCACAGAATTGTCCTCAGTCTTCTAGAAACACAGGTAAGTCTTTCTTCCACTGCCATTATTCTTCCATTTTCATCCTAACTTCTATGTTTACAGTTCGTGTCCATTCTTTTATTTTGATCTGAAATGGGGGCACCATCCCTCGGATCATGCGCTATAGAAAAGTGCACTTTGACAGTATGTAAATGAGGCTTACGAGGAAAAGACGCAGTCAAAAAGACCGCCTTCAGTAGAATTTGAATCTGTGGAGCCTATTCACTCATGATGTATAGTCTCTCACCTTCGCTACACTAAACAAGTTTAAATTATGCATATTTAATTTATTATTAATTTTAAGTAGTGTGTAGAATGATCATAAAAGAAGTCTTCAGCCTAGTAGACTGTTCTAAAAGGACTACTGTATCTAAAATCAAGAAGACAGTCAAGTTAAGGAACAGAAGTATGAATCCATGAAAACTAAAACGACTTCATGTTTATTTTGATAATGATCGTTACGGTGTTGAAACCGTTATGCTTATTCAGATTTTTTGGTCAGTGGTATTGTATACAGTATTGTGAACAACAGGTCTATTAAGTGCCATTGTGGAAACAAGGGCTCAGAATTATAATGTTAAAAATTGGACATTATTCTATTCTTAAAAAAATTGATAGAACTCTAATATTATTATCGGTATATTCTCACTGCCAATGGGATTGACGTACCAAACCAACTACTTTCTGTCAAAGTGATCTTCTCTTTAGCTGCCCTTAATATGTCGATACACCAGGTAAAATAGTAAAAGTGGAAAGGGAATTTAAAACCAAATTAAGATCTGCAATTCGATGAGTCACTTCAACTATTATACAACTGTACATACAATATCGCAATGTTTTTGTTGCTGCCCGTTTATAACTACGGGATGACGATAGGTAGAGCAGAATAATGGACGGGTGTAGCCTATAATTAGTTTAATTATAAATATTATAGATTATTTATTAGAAGATTGTTTGGTACAATGTGATTGTTTTGTTTAACCTTTCTTTTTTTTTGGCGTTGCCTTGTCACGTGTGAGGGTTAGCACCACCGCAGTGGATTAAGCGCTTATGAGGAAAGCCCCGCTGACAAGCTCGGCGAGGGCTAGGATTTTGTTTTAAGTGCAAGCCTTTTGAGGACGGACGAGGGTATATGCTGAGTAGGTTGACAGAAGACCCCGCTGACAAGCTCTGCGAGGGTTGGGAGTTTGATTTTAGTGCAAACCTCTGGAGATTAGGTAAAGTAGGTATGGTTCGTTTCAAGTGCAAGCCTCTTGAGAACGATAGGGTTTGAAGGATAGCCCGGTGACAAACTCTGCGAAGGCTAAGAGTTTGATCCCAGTACAAGCCTCTGGAGATCGGATAAAGTGAGGAAGTTAGTTCCAAACGCAAGCCATTTGAGAACTAGAGGAGGGGAGGGGTTGACCACCCGGACGAGAGTTATAGCTCTTGCTTTGGTGTGTGGCTTTTTTATAGCCCTGATTTTGGGTGGCGTCTTTAGGTCCTTCCTCCTGCGACGCTGGTTCCATTTACGTTGATGCTAGTGCCATCTTCGGTTGTTGTCGTTTGCTTGGTGTTGTATATTACATGTTTGCTTGTTCTGCATTATCTGTACAAATGTTTGTTTACATAATATTGCTTGTAGTACATTTGTGTTTGTATGTGAGTGTTTGCACGTGGTTATGCACGCGGCTCGTTACGATATACATAATTTATTAAAAATTATGATTTTGTCTTCATATTTATAGTTATTTTCTTTTCAGAACCTGAGAAATGCCAAAATTTCTGGAATAATGTGGACGCTGAGAAAGAGGGATAGTATGTGCCAACATCCTTCACAAATTCATTTTCTCAACGTATTGTGAAAGACAAGGATGTTTGTTATTTTCTTTTCTTTTTTTAAAACAAAGTAAAACAATATAAACATAACATAATTATAAGACTATAGTTATATCTAGTTATACCTTATGCAAAACAGTATAGTATCTGCTAAAATCTTTCAGTAAACGCTATTTCAAAGATAATTATCTGATTTACTCATTTTTATACTCTCCCAACGGACACCTGTGGACTCGAACACGAGAAAACGCATAAAACTGCCAATATAAGGGAATAGACATTGCTGAGTTCAATTGTCAAAATATTTTCTTTTCATTTAAAATGAAACGTTTCGCTAGTAACTGCGCTAGCTGACGACTCACAGACATGGATATAGACGGTAATGGAGAAAATCAATATTGCAATTGAAAAGAAGTTGACTAACGATTGACAATACAAGGTACATAAATTGTTTTAAATCCATGCATTGCCAACTTATGAGAATAATTTTGTTCAACTTGCAATATAATAAAGATTTTGAATAAAATTATACAGTAGGTGATCTTTAATCCGGCATTCTTCGTTTCGGCACATTCTGTAATCCGGAGATTAAGCCGCTTGCGTTCGAATCTTTTAGGTGGATTGCCGCGTTGCTAGACGTCATAATAGAGACATTTTTTTTTCACATTAGCGCTCATGTATATTTTTTCTTACCATAAAGCAGTTTATTACATGTACATTGTACAGTGTCCAACTTGTTTTAAATATCATTGTACTGTACTGTATTAATTTATTTGCATTTCCGTTAAAACTATATTGACATCCGATAATCCTGCACAGCCGTGGTCCCGAAACGTACCGAACTGAAGAGCGCCTACTGTATTGTTGTAATTAAGATTAACATTATGTGATTCAAATAAAATAAATTTAATATTTAAGACCATATCATATTTTCTTGAAAATTGGATATAGATAAAATAAAGGTTTTCTTCAGTCGATCTTAAATCAATGTAGTCAATATCATTGGTCGAACAAACATCGAACAGGTACTTCTATATAATGTATGTGTGTCAGTCAGAAACAACGAACTTTATAGCCTCTTCTGCAATACTGGTCAAATTTAAACTGCTCTAGCAAGGAAACTGTCTCATGAGGGACATGAACATTAGCATGAAACTTCCTCAGTGCACTGATGATGTGTTCAAATGAACAGTCCTGCAGTCCTGCGTTTCGGAGTTTCGCGAAACACGAGTTACAGGGCTTCAAAATTTTAGAAATTTTGTTCTGAACGCCAGAAGGGTAGGCAACACTTCATACATATGTGTTGAAGTTATGCATTTGCCATTCACTTTTGTATAAAAGGTTGCACTGAAGTTAATTTAAATGTTTAGATTTAAATTATTGATGAATTTGACGTGTTAATTAATTGCTCTGATCCCTGCTAAGTGCGAATATTACATAAATATAGGGTGAGCCAAAAGAAACTTCCGATCCCGATAATTTCGTATCCACTTAATTTTCAGGAGGAATCCTGACACACGTCCCTTTAGTTTAAGGGAGAATGTACCATATGGTCATTGTATGGTGTCCCTGTTTATTGTGGTCTAGTGGCAAAAAGTTAAATTTTCTAATGGGTCAAGTAACACATCATATCAATGGTCTTTGGGTTGTATTTACAAAAGCATATGATCGTTTAATAATTTCTTTGAAAATTTTGCGAGAAATTACGTTTGCAACTGTCAAATATTATAAAGTGAAACTTGGTAGGTAAGGTAATATTTTACACTATTTAACGTTATGAGTGCTCTAACTGCCATCATTAATTCAAAAGAACTCCTGGAAATATCACTATGACAAATTTAAAAGTGCTATCTCATGTTTTGTGATCCAATAGCAACCATTCAAATAAACATTGCGTCTTGGGAAGGGAAAGCACATAGATTCGAACCCCGCTGCTGAACAAGGTACCTGAAAATTTCCAGAGTTTCTATCAACTTGATGAGTCGACTGTTGAGTTGGTACCATAACTAAAGCCCTGCCAGCTAACTTCTACTCAAGCATGATGTTTGGAAGCGGGGTTCCAACCCACGTGCTTCCTCTTTCCGACGCGCAATGCTGATCTGAATTTCGCGGCATTAACGTATTTATCACAGGAGTTTGGTACTATTGGATAACAAAACATGAGATAGCATATTTAAATTTATCACAGTGATATTTCCAGGAACTCTTTTATACAAATGATGGCAGGTGGAGCGCACATAACGCTAAATACTGTAAAATATTACATTTCTTACCAAGTTTTACTTTATAATATTTGAGAATTGCAAACGCAATTTCTCTCAACATTTCCAAAGAAACTGGTAAATGATCACATGTTTTTGTAAACAGAGCCTCAAGATCATTGGCATGATGTGTCACTTAAGAAAATTTCACTTTTTGCCACTATATCACAATAAAATGGGACACCATACAATGGCCACGATGGTACATTATTCCTTAAACTAAAGGGACGTGTGTCTGGATTCCCTGAAAATTAAGGGGTTACGAAATTATCGGGATCGGAAGTTTCTTTTGGCTCACCCTATATTTATATAATATTCGCACTTAGCAGGGATCAGAGCAATTAATTAGCACGTCAACTTCCTCAATAACTTAATCTAAACATTTAAACTATCTTCAGTGAAGTGAATGGGAAAATGTTGCCTACACTTGAGGCGTTAGGAACAAAATTTCGAAAATTTTGAAGATCTGTAACTCGTGTTCCGCGAAACTCGGAAACGTAGTACTACAGGAATGTTCATTTGAACACATTATCAAACCACTGTGGAAGTTTCATGCTGATTTTCGTGTCCCACCGGAGACAGTTTCCTTGTAAGACTCGTTTAAGTATACAGAACTCAAATAGTGAGATTGAAAATTGTGTTCGTCAACCAAAAGTGTCACTTTGAGTCCAGTTTTAGCGACCTTTATTTTTTATTTATTTAATTATTTAATGCATTTCCATTGAGTGGACCCGAGTAGCATGAAGTCAAAGCAGGGGAAGTACAGATTTTTAATTTGTTTTATACAAGGGGGGAAGATCATAAAGTTTTAATTATCACCCGGAAGTTCTTGAGCTCTGTGTATGAAATTTTGCCAGTGTATTTAGTGGTTCTTATGTAAATGGTGGAGAAAATAATAGTAAAAACTAACTTTCTAATGACCTGTTTTTCTTAAACAATTCATACTAAAAAGTAAATAATAATTTTTGTTTATGGATGACTAAAAGGAAAGCATGAGTGCTCTCTCATATACAGTAACTTAATATATATTTAATTGGCGCCCCATGCATACACAAAGTATTATTTACATTTTAGTACGAATTGTTTAAGAAAAGTATGTCTTTAGAAAGTTTTTTTTTTTCGAGTTATTTCGGTATTGGTACACTTTTTCCCTAGCGAATATTTTATGACTCAAGTCCTAAAGTATTTTGCAACCAGTCAAAACCCATTATCATTGCTAGTATTTATTTTAGGATAAAAAGTCACTATTGTTTTTTTAAAAAAAGTTAAAATATGTTTTCAAAATACATAAATATGAAAATAACAATAGAATATTGCACTGTCACACGACTTACGTCGCTGGGCAAAGTTTAATCATTCTATGACATCGGGAAATGAGTTAAATTAACGTTGAAAGATTTGAGGACACCACGAACCATTGTGAATTAAAGAGAAGAATGTAAATGAGTGTTGTGAAGAGGTTACAAATTGCTGACAATAAGTTTTCCAGCATGTTTCTACGTACATATCCCTTAACTACTGAATAGTTTCTACATGTGCAGCCTATAAATAAGTAACTTCAACGCGTGTATCTCCGAAACTTTAATCAGCAAAATGGAAATGGAAAGACACTATTTAGTGGTTAAGGCATATGCACGTAGGAACACGCTGGAAAACTCATTGTCAGCAATTTGGAACCTCTTTACAACATTGACAATTTCCATTCATCAGCAAACTCTGATAAAGAAAATTAAAGAAAAAGAAAATGTTTCGAAATGTTCCTAGCATTACAAAACTATGGCAGCTTACTTGCGGTTACGTTAGAACTTCGAAAAGAATCATGACAACAACAGTTCGATACAGATTTTGCTGTGAAGAGTAACTTCTAGACCTCTTGCTGTCTGAGTGAAGAATAGAAGTTTCGTTTTATAACTTTCATCTTACTGTCATTTGGAATATGGAACAATTAGAAATAGGTTCCCCAAATTATTTCTTGTGTCAAACCCGTTGACACTAGGTATCTCATTCGACCACTTTTGTCATTTGGCATTTTCACGTAGACCCTAACATCCGTTTACTCCCCCTAGGGGACACGGAGTGGAACTTTTATAGCTCAATATGTTAGCTCCTTAAAATAATGAAGGACGTGTATTTGCGTTTTTTTTATATTCCCAGTCTTTTGAAGATACAAGAGGTGGCAACGGACTTTATGGACACGAAAAGTGGCCGCCGCCATTTTGGATGGGGTTAACATAGCGATTTGAAATTTCGGCAGAATATTTCTTTTGTCGAGACCTTTCAAACGATATATTACTCAACCCCCTTTGCTATTTGAAATTTTCAAGTTGATCCCCGTACCCCAATTTGGGAGGTCTGGGGTGAAAACTTTTATAGCTCAAAATTCAAACCCCTCAAAATAAGGAAGGGTGTGTTTTTGCGTTTGCTCAAATTCGCAGTCGTTTCGAAGATACATGGGGTGGTAACGGACTTTATGGACACC
>JAGDQP010001052.1:33263-57219 GCA_022664845.1 Lepisma saccharinum
TATATATATGTGTGTGTGTGTGTGTGTGTGTGTGTGTGTGTGTGGAAGGGGGGTGATGCGGAAAATGAACAAGGACCATTTGTCGGAATTTGTCAAACTTGAGTTACTAACTGTTTTGTATTGGCAATATAATTCCTAACAATTTGCCCCTAAATTATAAAAAATATCTTAAAATTTGACTTAAGTTATGCAAATTTGATTTAATTTACGGCCAAGAGGGGTCTTGAGAAAAACGAAATTAAGAGGGAAAGGGACTGGGCTACAGCGGCGTCCAATTTAACATGGATTTTCACACGTTTCTAGGAATATCGTAGTGTCATGTGCTTCTTTCGAGAAAAATACTCAATAGCCGCTTCAATATATCTCGTGGAATTATGAAGAGCTTAAGTGAAGACCTTGCGAGCTATTTCCTGTTTAGAATTACGGATTATCGTAATGGAAATTTTTATAAGGAAGTTGTTACATGCGCTATTAAAATATCCTTTATTTCTGAAAATAAAAAAAAACAATGCGTCGTCCAGCCTTTAGTTATTTACCTTTAAGATACCACGTATTGTGTTTTTGAGGCTATTGAGTCATTTTTTTCAAAGGATCCACATCAAACCATGATATTCGTAGAAGTGTATGAAATCCATGTTAAATTGGATGCTTATTTTCCAGGATGCATTAGCCAAGTTCCTCTTGCTCTTACACTTTGCTAAACACAAAACTGCATCCTATTTCCAAATCCTTCATATTTAAGAAATGAAAACTATACTTAAATATTCTTTGGAATATTCTTGTTTAAAAAATATAAAATAAAACGCAAAACCCCGGATTATATTTTTCGGCCCTCCTGTAAAATTTTGCTTTCCGACAAATGATCCATTCCATCTTCCGCATCCCTTTCTCTCACTCACACACACACACACATATATATATATATAGTATATATATATATATATATATATATATATATATAGAAAACATTGGCAGGTGGACTATATTTAGACCACGTTAGAATACACTGGCAAGTCACCATTGGTTCCTTTTGCAAAAGGATCGGTGAATCATATACCTGTATCTGAGTAACACATCCGTAAGCGTAATCAATATCACTTATACAATTACTTCTCTATGAGCAAAAACATAAAACTATTTCCTTCCGATACGCACGTGCTGTGAACGGCACATGGGAGATATGGAGATAGCGCTACCCATATTCTCGACTTACGGTACAAAGAGAGGTGGATGGCTGTCCTACGCTCACCTGTCGCAAATTTACCTTCCTAATTTGCCCAGGAGTACCAATGGACACTGGTACTCAATTTGAATTTGATAGGAGACTGAGTGCACCTCAGATTCCCAGGCATGGAAACACTGTGAGAAAAGTATCCAGTGTGCTGGCCAGGATTTGAGCCCGGGCCGCCCGATTCTTAGTCAGACACGCTACCGCCTAAGCCACGGCGACTCTTTGTATCAGTACTGATGATTATTTTTTCACTATCTATCCGCGATAGCTTATCATTTATATGAAGAAGTCCGAGATTTGGAAATAATTGGGAACCACTGATATAGCACATAAACTGAAAACAAATAGTTGTTATGTAAAACATTTATTCATTTTGAATTTTCTTTCTAATAGTAGATCGGTAATAATATAGTTCAGCGTTCGCAAAGTGTGTTCCGTGGACCAAGGTAGTCCTCAAAGTTTGCCCTTTTGGTCCCCAAAGTTTAGACTACGATGAATATTGGTGCAAAATCAAACTGAAAAATCAAATTCAACAGAATTATTTATCACTAAAGCTAGGATTTGCCCTATTCTGCCTATTTTGTTCCTGTGAACTGAATTGTAGGCTTTTAATGAATATGTTCTGATCATGTGAGATACATACGAATTACCCAGTTTTATAACGCCTATAAATTCTAATTTTAAGTTTAAACGCCTATTTTAAGATAAGGGCCTATTTTGTGCTTATTCTTTCCAAGTCTGCAAGTTTTCAGCGGTTAGCAACTGTTCAAGAACGGCGGAGTTGGTTTTCTGAGACGGGAAAATTTCATTGACCGGATTGCTAATCTGGGATGACTTTGTTTATGCTGCCTCAGGGAAGAGGTCGCGGTACAGGTTGAAGAGAAAGATATGTTTATTCACGAGTGCTGGAGCTCTATAAAGAGAATGGAATCTTATATTTCAACAGGTGCATTTTCAAGACAACGAAATAGTTTCTTCAGAATTGACAACTGCGTTCCCAACTGTGATATCATCGCTGAATGTCAAAAATTGACCGAGCAGGTAAAATTATCTTAGAAGATTTTTGAAGGGGGAAAGGGGTGACGGATCTGCATAGATATTGCAGCGAGTAAATGGGTCATTCTTCAGTATGCGATAGAAGGAGGAAAACATAGAATTGTCAAAATAGTAAACGTGTTCTGATTATCAAAAGCAAAGAGGGTTGGAGAAACATAATCATTAAAAGAATTATTCAATGATACCTATCAGTATTGTGGGCCGATTTTTTCATATATTGTGGCTCGAGTTATCATCAAAAGTTGTGCATTGGTACCAAATAAAGCCATGTAGAATATGGCCGTCCTAAAATAATATTTAAGCAGGGCACTTGACCCCTAAAGGGCCCAATTGATATTTTTGTAAAACAAGGGATAAAAATATGATACCAGTTTCCACATTCTGGGGTTCGAGTAGATATGAAAAGTTGTGCATTGTTAAATATGACCTGTTTTGGACGTCAAACGTTACTGGCCGTTCTCAAAATAAAATTTTCGGGGACTCCAGGGTCCGGCTAGATATTTTTTAATCCAGCTGTGTTTCGGCGAACAAATATAACATTCTACAACTTTTTCACTCTACTCAAACTCAAATTTCTAAAAAAAAATATGCCGTTTTGCCCCCCCCCCCCACAAAAAAAATTGTTAGAAGATTGAGTTTGAGTACCGTGCAAAACTTATAGAATGTTATGTTTGTTCGCCCGAAACACAGTCGGCTCAAAAATATTTACCCGGGCCCCGGAGCCTGAGAACATGTTAATTTTGAAATTTGACTTTCTTTTAGAAATTTAAGTTTGAGTAGCGTGCAAAATTGTAGAATGTTATGTTTGTTCGCTGAAACACAGCCAGATCAAAAATATGTAGCCGGACCCAAACTTTTAATTTGAAAATGGTCCAAAACGCTTGACGGACAAAGAAAGCCACATTTGACTTGCCTAAATTTCGTACCAATGCACAAGTTTTCATTGCTACTCGAGTCCCAAAAAATGGAAACTGGTATCACATTTTTATTCCTGCAAAAAACCAATACACGGGTCCAGGTATACGGTTTCCTTATCTCAAGAGGCAGCCATGTTGTCTGAGATGTTAGACCTGCGACTTCAAGGTCGCGGGCTCGAATCTTTTCAGGGCCATTCATGTTTATGGAATTTAACTAGAAAGGCTTTAACAATATAATCGTGACGCGTCAAATTCAAGAGTTACTAGAATGATCCATACAAAATAAAGTTTATTTATTTACTCAAGGATTTCTTCTGAAACTGCTAACATTTGGCAAATGTGACTGGTGATTCTGCAGAAAGCACAAGCATCAGTTTGCTGGATTATTAGTGGACGTAATGCTTTTTCGAAAGAACAGGACTTGTAAAACGGGACTTATGCTACAAATGTGCACTGTACCTTTGTACATGTATATATGTAGATCGCCCCGCTGGCCTAGTGACTATCGTCGGTGACTACTGATCGTGAGATCCCGAGTTCCATTTCTGACTCTGCCAAGGCATATTTTCCGAAGCGAGAGGGTCTGGAATTGTGCCTGCCCAGTATCTCGATGAAGTTAGGGAACTGTGTGAATAAAAGACAGTGGCGATCACAGTTGAGAGCTTCGCTCTGCTCTCCCAACACGTCTGGTTGGCGAGGTAGCAGTAGACCAACTCGCTCCGGGAAAAAACTCATCCAATAGTGGATTGAATATGGCTGTGAATTATTATTAATATATATAGATATGTATGTGTGTGTGTGAGAGAGAGAGAGAGAGAGAGAAAGAGAAAGTTAGGGTACATAAACGAATAAATGCGAAGGTTGCATGAATATGGGACGTAATGTATGATTTTATATCGCACGTCCGCAAGAACAGTGTCAAATAAAAAAAATTAATTTTATTTCTGAAAAGCGTTAGAGAATGATTATCCTTCTTTGACAAAAAAGGCACAAGTCTTTTCACAACGGCGTCTATTGGAGGAGTGACCGTGGGTATTACACCCTTGACTGAGTCAATCACCTCTCCTTGTCCTCCTCCTTCTTCTCCGTCCATGTTATATCTTTTAATCAAATGTTTTCGTATTTACTCAGATTGTTTAGTTCTTTATCCATAGTCGGTTTTACTTCTTTCGCATGAGGCATTTGATACATGTTCTTTGTTCATCTTTCTTGGGGCAGTTGTCCTTTTTCTATAGTGGGAACAGACTTCATGGCCATCACAATACATTGTGATGTGTCCCAAGTCTCCGCATTTGAAACATTGAGAGACCACAAGGTAGTCCTTAATTGCATGACTTGTATAATTAATGTATATCCTTGGTTTTTGTAATAGTGCATTCCTGACATTTGATGTAACCACAAATACCACATGGCGCATTATTTTACCTTTAGATCCAGTTCTCAACTTAACCTTTGTCTCTCTCAAAGCTTCTTCGACGAGTCTTTCTTCATCAATGTCTGTATTGATTACCTTCCTTACTATTTCTTCATCTTTTAGCTCTGACTCGATATTATAAATGATAAGGTCTTTTTTCTTTTTTTCCTCCCAATTTGGAATTTGTTTTTATTCCAGTTTTACTTATTATCCGTTTACAAATCTTTCTTGTCTCTGCCTGTACAATCATAGTGTTTATCCCAGTAAAGATTGTAGCACGGATCTTATCCTTTTCGGGGTTGATAGCTCCAACCTAGCTGGATCTGACCTGAGCTAGGGCTTCTCCTGTTTTTTTTAATATATAGAGAACTTTTATCGTTTCCTTTTATTTCTTCGATTTTTTGTTGTCTCTGATGTTAGAGTTTTCTTGACTGCGTAAGCAAAGCTATGTTGCTGCATAGTAGTCCTGGTAAGGATCACCTACTCATTTTTTGAGGAGTTCGCCAACCCTAATATTTAACTCTTCTACTCTCCTTATTAGGTTGACGTTACCTTTCGTTTCAAAATCCAAATTCACCTTGTACTCAGTGTTCTCCGATGTTACTCCTATCAACGTTATTTCCTTGTTTTTGATTTCTTCCCTCAAGCTTTCGTTTTCCTGTTCTATTCGCTCCAGTGCTCCCTGCACCTTTGCCATTCTTATCTTTTCTCAAAATGTTCCTCACTCTTTTCATTTAAGTATTTTCACTTGGCCCGTATTGAGAGGTTTCCTAGATATTAGCCATGGGTACAAAGAAGTTGCGTCAGCATATTCCAGATATTCATTGTCATCACACTTATAAAATGAACGAAAACATTCGGTGAGTCCACACTTAAATGCGTCTTTTATACGTAATGGTTCGTCAATATTATAATGAATGCTCTCTAATGAATGCTTAAATTTCAGGTGACGTTTTAATAGCATTATTCCTTTCGCATTCCCATTATTCCGCAAGCTTTACGCCACTAGTAGTTTCAAGAAATTATTTTCTAGCCAACGTCCCATCATACTGATCCTGCATGGTACGTCTTTCAGCATTAATACGAAGATTTCGAAGTTGTGTTATACAACTATGTCTGTGCCAGTAACACCCGTAAAATTCGAACCCAATACGACACTTTTTATCATATCCATCCAATTTAAAATGCACCTCACCACCATTTTCAGCTGTCTTGGGTGTAATTTTGCGTTCACGTGTACCTCACCACCATTTTCAGCTGTCTTGGGTGTAATTTTGCGTTCACGTTACAAATACTTAACCCATAAGTGTGCTTTATTACTTTTATGATCATGGAACCCTAATGGAGGAATAGTTGAAATAAAGTTCTCTTGTAAATAAAGACAACGAAAACATTCCATCGTGCACATAGCAATAGTGGTTGTATGAAGAAAAATTTGAATACCATTTGTTTTGTTTTTTCAGTCAAATTCAAAACCGAATGAGACCCAAAGTTAGGATACGGTCGTGATTCCGGCAGTATTTTAACAGTTCATGCTAGAAATCAAAGATCTTTTTTGACTGCACACAATCATGATGCTGTCCAGAAAATGCATCTGCCTCTTCAGGTGATTTACCGTCAATATCATAGAAGTCTAGTTTAGGATATAACAGTGGCGGCTCATGCCTCCAAAAACTGGCGGTTCACTAATTTTAAATGTACATACAGTACTTCTAAAGGAAAAAATCATTAGAATGCTTTGACAATTTTAACATAACTAACTAAAAACAGTTGCAGTTGAAGACCTAAACTGCAAAACATCCTAAGTACATCCAAACTCCCGTGTATCTTTTAATGGAATGTTTGCTGGCCTGACGAATTACTAAGTTCTTTATTAATCCGGAAACACGTGAGTATGCATTTTTTTAGTTTCACCTAAAAGCTGCTTAGATCCACTTGGGATAACATGCGATTCAGGTCTTTAATTGTGTTAGAGAATCTTTATGCATTATCTAAGATATTAGTTATTATTACAGTGATGCCGCTTAGTGAGAACGACGTAGAAGCTTCTCCTAGTCTTCTAACAGAAGGAGTTTCTTTGTACAGGAAGTCAGCCGTCTTTCCTTCATGGTAAAAAATTGGTAAATCTATTTATGTTGTAAATTTGAACCTTAAAAATTCTAAAAAATCTTTACCTCAACTCGTTTGCTTTTGTTTTATCTCGAGAACACGAAGAGAACTTCCCAACTCTTTGATGTTACATTTTTCTTCTGATGGCATTAATGAAAAATTGTTTTGTTTATGAAATTGCGCGGAGCGATTATCTGGGACTGTCACGATTTCCTACAGAACATGCATGCCTATTCTATATGCCCGGCATATTATATTGCGGTTCTTCACTCTACTTCACTCAACAACACGCAACAGCTATCCTGACTAGGAGGTTTTTCCTCAGCCACACCAGACAAATACCGTGATGGTACCTTCAACTTTGGCCCTGGTCGACACTGCTTGCACCCTTTCCTTTCCTCTATCCCGGCCAGAGCTTTACATGCAAGAAAGCTATAAATAAAATTGAAATTTAAATTCCTTACTAAGATCAACACCGTTTGTTGAGTCGATTTAACACAAGAGAAAAGCGATGTCACCCTGGGACACCGAAAATATTGAATTAACACAGCCATTTTTTGCAGTGTGGTCTCCGCTTATAAAGGATTCATAAACTAAAAGAGTCGCTGGTGTACATTGCGAAAATTCTTGTATTACATGACTGGATGTGAGTAACCGGGTACTTCACGTTAACATATTTACACAGTAATTCTGCCAGACCCCCCTGTGGAGGATGTTTACCCCCAAAGTCTTGACAACATCCCCAACTTAAAAATTTTTGCTGTGAAAAATCGATAGAAACCGCACAAAATTTCACTTACAAAGTTACACCCTCCCAAATTGACTTTATATCCCGCAAACTGAAAATCTTGGCGAAAACTCTGTTTACGGAATTCTAGAAGAGCGTTTACAGATTAGCTAAATAACGCCTTTTTTAAAAGGCAGATTTTCTCGTCAAGATACCCTCATTCTAAACAAAAAGCAAAAAATTATTTCTGAAACTGCTTCTATTTGTATTTCCAGCATAGTTCCGAATCCTGTCTTTATGACTATTTTTACAGGACGCAAATGCACAATACATACGCGCATATCATTTTGCACTGTATCTTCAAAATGATAATTTCAGTTTACTTTAACACGGCGAGACTCTACACTAGAGTGTGTCGTGACTTTACTCAACAACACACAAGATGCATGCCTATTCTATATACTAAAGAAAAGAAAAATATTCTAAATATATTTCTTAAGTTAAAATAAGGACGTATTTGTCTCTTTAGCTGCGTCCATTTAATTTCCATTGTGCTTCGCGTCAGCAAACTAACTCTGCTGTATGAGTGAACTATCTCCGAAAATATCCGAACAGAAAACCGAAGTAGTTGTGCTCGCCTGAGCTGGCAAGCTGTGCAGCGAGATCTTACTTCCCCGTTGCTCCCTCCCAGCACCGAAGAGACCATACCGCCTCTCTTCACCTCCCCGAAGAAGTCTGTTCAACTGCATGTATCAGGTTCATTTTTGAGTACAGCGAAAAGCCAGAGCGGAAATGAAAAACAACCATAGACTTATACAATGTTGAAGACGTTCCATAGACTAAAAAGAAAGTGACAATTTTTCACGTTATACTGGACAGCACTTCTATAATAGGAACAATCTTTACATTAACAAATTGCATTTTTAGTGAATTAATTTTATTATTACTGCTCTCAAATACCTAACGGTTCAGTGAACCATTGAACCCAAGGTAGGAACCGTCGCTGGGATATAATAATTTGTCATTTTGATTTTGAGGTGTATTAGTTAAGTATGGAAGTTCACCTTTCCTGAGAGATTCATCCAAGCGCAGTTTAATCGAAGTCAGCTAATCGAAACTCAGTTAACAAGTAGTTGTCTCTGAAAAGGTTATTGTTTGCAGTTAATTGCATTATTTTATGCCCTTTTGCTATGATACTACGTACCAAATTTTGATGTTCCATTAAACTTCAAGCAGCAAACAATATATCAAAACAAGATCCGTTGTGTGAATGTGCCACCACTTTCGTTAACTTAGGACCTTGTTGGAGCACGAGATTAATGAATGCTTCCATAGTATAAAATACAAAACCCTAATACCTTCTAAATTACTACATACAGTACATCTATAGTTTTCAACATCCATATCTTTGACACCGATGACTTGCACAAATTAAGTTAGGTTGATGTTCAGCATTTTTATTTATTTCCAACATTTTTTCAATCAACAAATACTATATACAGAAAATGTTCTACCCATTTTGGTTTTGTTGGCTATACAAAACACGAATGCAATTCATCTACATTCATCAAACAGCTTACAAAAATGTTTGCCACAAACATGTTTGGACTTTCTGTTACGCATATCTATCTTGGCACCACACTGAGGACAAAGCTGTACATAGTCACATACAGGTGGTGGTTTTTTGATTTGTGGTTATCAAAACATGTTTGATTAGAGCATGTACGATAACACTTATTAAACTGAATTTTATTTTCATCGCCGTTATGCGTGTCGGGAAGATACCCTTCACAATACCTACATAAATGTTCATATTTAAGAAACCTACGTTTGTCATAAGGGGTAAGACAATAATCACAATAGCTCTCACTTTCCATAAATCTGTAATCTCAATTGCATCCTAGTGGTTGTCTTCATATCGCAAAAATAATCTCCTCTCTGCCGACAGTCCAACAAACATATTGACACACTATCGTGTGTCTGCCACACGTGCATACACTATAATTTCATGTTCGTCTCCAAAATACTTTTGAAACTTGTCCAAACCTTCAATGCTGCATCAATTATTACTAAGTAAATCTACACCTGTCGAGTAATAATCCTCTAGCATCAGGTGTCCACTTCTTAGGAAGTTTCTTCATATAGTTTGCATGTCTAAATGCTTTATTCGCTAGTAGTTTTGCTAATACTAAGGCAATTAAAAAGTTCATCAACTGGAATTATATGCTTCTGAAGGTAGTCTAGAAATGGTAAATATTTGTATTTACTATGACGTCAATGTCCACGAATAGGTCTGTGATGTCTACTTTGATTACTATCTTCTCGGCTAACAAGAATGTCTCATTGAAGTTTAGAACATTTTCAATCTTTCTTAAAATATCTTCTCCATCAATATGAGCTTGTAATTTAAATGGAATCTGTATTAGTTTTCCTAACTTGCAACTCGAACTTTCTAGAGTAAAAATAACCTTTGAATCGGGATCTACATCGTGAAGTAAATGATCCGTTGCACATTGAAGTAGATTTTTACAATACAAGGAGAATACAATTACAATGCAATACAAATACTCATCCGGATCCAAAATTGATATTGCTAATAAATTAATTGATTTCTAGTCCCTGTAAAGAATAATTAGGATAAGTTTTACTTAAACTTACAATTTCAAATTGAAGTCCAGTTCCTTCGCCGTACATTTTAACTGCATCATCTTCTTTCATCTATTGTTGCATAGTAATATTAAAAACTTCATCCTCGTCACCACTGCCCACCTCGTTCATGGGAACCTCATCACTATGTTCCTCAACAGTAAGTTCGTTATCCTCACATTATGACATATTTCACACATCACTCGTACTGTAATCTCCATCTACATCCAAAATATATTCACCAATGTCATTCTGCATAGTAATATCACTGTACTCTTGTGTATCCCATCCAAAGAATAACGCTGCATCATCCGGAATCAGTCCAGTAGGATCGTTGAATAACTTACTACAATACTCCCAAGCAAGTTATTTGCTTCTCATAGTAGCGAAAAAACAATAATCTGCAAGATCTAAAATGTCTTGAGAATTTACACGGGCTTGTAAAATTGCTTCCTCGTTATTCCAGTAATAGTACAACATGTAATGAAGCAAAGGTTCCGGATCACTTATACGAGGTTGAAATCCCAGCATCTTGTAGTAACATAACTTATTCAAACCTTCAAGTACCATTACAGGGTCGTCATAGCTACAAGCTTCTGGGGCAACACGCATGTCGTCAATAGGATTATGTATCTTGATGGGTGAAAAGCAAAGTTTCTAATCACAGCAAACAGCAAGACTGTCGCACAACTTCAGAGCAGAGATGAAAGCTTTTTCTTCCCAACACAGCAGTCAATCAAACACGAAGTTGATAGAGCACAAATGAAAGACTTATTTTCTTCACAACGTATCAGTTAGTCAGCCAAAACACCAAGTTGATAGAGAGCAGAGGATAATATTTCACAGCTAGATATTCGCACTTCAAAGCTAGACTCAAATACTGACCTGATGGAAATACTTGTCGGATATATCATGAGACCGCGGACGCGAATGAAAATTATCATGATCAATGTTAGAGATTAGTATTATCATATTAAATAACCATTACGTCCGAAAGACGCATTTAAGTGTGTACGCACAGAACGTTTTCATGCATTGTATAAGTGTTATGACAATGAATATCTGGAATATGCTGACGTCACTTCCTTGTACCCATGGGTTACGTCTAAGAAACCTCTTCCTACGGGTAAAGTGAAAATACATAAAGGTGAAGACCTGTCTGATCCTAGTAAAGTACATGGATTCATATTCTGTAAAGTTTTGCCACATAATGATGTTGTTATCCCATTTCTTTAATATCATTCTCAAAACAACTCGTATACTTGACACATGAAATTTGGGAAATGGAGATGAAAGAGGGATTGTTCAAACCATATGTTGATAGGTTTTTGAAAATGAAACAAGAATCCAGTGGGTTTCCTTCTGATTGTACTACAGAAGAGTAAAAAGCAGGCATATATTGCAGATTATACCCGTCATGAAAGAATAAGTCCCGAGTATGAAAAAATGAACGTAATGAAAGGTTGAGGTATATTTCAAAACTAGTCTTAAACTCATTCTTTGTAAAATGGGAGCAGCAAAGCGATTTACAACAAAGGTTCTAACTGGTGCTCAGGAATTCCTTGAAATTGTAAGGGCATATCACTTGGATATACGAAGTAAAGTTTCTGTAGGACAAAAGTTATTGGTGGCATACAAAGACATGGGAAATTAGAACTCACCATATCCATTTACAAATTTGGCCGTAGCATCTTTCATATCTTCATGGGTCAGACTCCGAATGTTTGAAATGCTCGGTACTGATGGAATTGAAAGAGTAATTTATTGTGATACAGATTGTATTATTTATATTCAACGACGTGATGAGCCAGTTTTGTTACCTATAGAGAAATATGTAGGGCGATTAACTAGAGAAATTAAAGACGGGTGGGAAATGTTCATCTTTATCAGCGCGGTTGCAAAAAACTACGCCTACAAAATTAGCAATATTCATACAGGGGAAATAAAAGAAGTTTCGAAAGTTCGTGGTATAACATTAAATGCAAGAGTTCGAAAGGAATGGTAGCTCCCAAGTATGAGAGTAAAAATATCTTCAATTCAAACAATATATTGCGCAAATCAGGATATAAGATTGTCTCTAAAGGACAACGTAAACTCCATCAAGAGGTAAACACCAGATGACCTAGATAAAATCCATCCAATATCGAGGATTACCTTACCTTACCTTATGGCTATCGTATCAAATAAAATGTAATTGACGAAAAAGAAATTGAACTTTTGTATACCTTGTCTGTATTCATAAACAGTTATTAACAGGTTCGAATTCTTTTGAATGCTCGTAATTAATTGATTCACATGATAAATATTCACAAACCCTTTTGATACAAACTTGTAAATAACTGTCAACTTGATTCTGTGTTGAACTTGTGTTTGTAACAATCATTGTGCTTACTCTTCATTACGTACAATATAAATATTTTTGCTACAACAATATTATGTTTTATTCATTTTACCTAGTTGGCAAGACTGTAATGTAATAACCGTCAAGTAATTTAATTACTAAGTGGTACACATTGCAATGCAATGTTCAAGACACTTTACGGGAGTCATATAATTTTGGTTACGGAAAGTTCCCTACGTCTGTCGATAACGAAAAATAGACATGTCCCGTTCAGCATTGAACAAAATGAATGTCTCAGAAAATATTATCAAGCCAGTGTTTAGACTTTCTTTTTCTTTATCATTATTATTATGTTTCGTAGTTTTACTTTGTAAAGTTAACATGACTAAAACAGGCGGTAGTGCCTCATGACTGGGAATCAAGCGGTCTGCCTGGTCAGGTCACTGGGAACTTTATTCGCACTGCTCCCTTGCCTTCTGCTCTGAGGTGCACTTAACCTCGTATTAAATTGAGTAACCAAGTTGGCATACATTGCTGGTAGCCTAGCATCTGGGAGATCGTGGGTTCGAACAGTGCTCGAGGTCAGTACTCTAACCAAATGCTAAGCGTTATACATCGACCAAATGTCAGCACAGCATATTTAATAATTTGCTATATCTAGGCTTTGAGACCCTGTGTTCCTGATCAGCGTAGGAGCTCGAGTCCCCTGGATTGTGCACCACAACTTAGTTTTTACCGTAGTCTATGACCCATAGCTCAAGAATATTTTGAGTACTAGTGCTGTGGTAGTCCTACCTCAACAGCCCCGTTGAGATCAGCTCTGTATTATGCAGACAAAACTTTTTGTGTAAGTTAAGTTGATTCATAAGGCAGCCTACTAAAGTTAACAAACCTTACTTCTTCATACAGATTCTGCCTGAACATAAAAAAGATACCCACGCCAAGTTATTTAGCTAATTTAATTGGCTCGGAATCTATCTAACTGGTTGACAATATTACGTATTGTTCATTGCGCATTGTTTAAGTGAGTTATCTTTGTTAAGACGTACCATTTAATGCCTAAGTGTAGATGAATGAAATTAAATATGGGCGATCAAGATGACTTGAAGTTTCAAATTCCATTTATAGTTTTGTAATTAAAAGGTTTAAATTTTCCCTGAATCCTGTATCAGAAATATGAAATAGCTTCAACAACTGACGGACCAATGTCAATTATATTTAAGACAATCGAATTTTAACTATCTCATAAGTATTGCTCGTGAACTTTTTAACGTTTCCAGAAGACCATAAAAAAAGTTTACAAGGATTGAATTGGTGATAGCCTCCTACTAATTGAGTATAATAAGCATATCAGAGGTACCTTAAAAAGGTGGATAGCTAGGCCAAGCTTAGGCCTCTCCATTTTTTGCTTGACTTCATATTACTGTTCAAGATTATATGGAGTACTTACCTCACCTGTAGTATTACCATCACATCCTCCATTTCTCATTCGCTATCTAGGTAAACTACTAGCTTTTACTTTTGATATGGAACACTATATATCTTACACTAATGTTGACATGAGAAAATAAAATTAATTATAAAAAGGTATCTTACTTGTTTCAAAGTCTGCAAGCTTGAATTTGTCCACAACTCTCCACAAAACCTAATTACCTTGAGAAGATTCTAAAAATTTTAAAAATTACCTTGACGATTTAAAAAACAAACATTAACTGATCTATTGTATAGATTTATCTCTTAGTTGTTGTATCGTGTGGTAAGAATCACGAACTCTAGCTCCCAGGCCTGCAATCTGAAGAACTAGTTGTTAAGCTGTCAAATCTAATGACTTCTTTCCCGACCCTGATGTATAATATTGAAAAGAAACTTATGTGATTCCTGCATAACTCAGGCTTAACTTGAGGCAAGCTTATCAACTCAATCACTCTAGTTTACACTTCCTAAAAAATTAGAGATGTAGTATGCATAAAACAAGGGAGCCAATTTTTTGACTAAGTCTTTCATGGTTATTCAATATTTAACTGCCTCGTTTATAACGCTCATGAAGGAAAAACTTTGTATTATCAACGCCTAGGTACATGGGTTCGAATTCAGCGACTCATCATAAGCCAAACATTTATAAATCTTTTAACACTTTAATTAATTATTTTTCTGCTTCGTAATCTATTTAAAGAGATCACAATATTTTATATTGTTCGTTGTTCAAATATCATTACTTGTTCTTTAAACAGAAATTAGCCAGTATTCAACTTTTAACCAAGCTTACCAAATCAAACAGCCTAGTTTTCAAATACTCAAGAAAATTATGCCAGACTGAAAGCAATTAAACAGGGTAAGCTACAGGACTAGGGAAATACTGCTTCTTATTTATTTGACTGACCATTCAATTATTTAAAGTTATTTATTTTTATTTACCTTACAATATATTTTAATCGTATCAAAATATTTCATACTCATATTTTATAATCAACACCGCGTGATGGTGTGAGACATAAATCAATTAAATTCGAATTCTCGTTCAATTCGTTTGCTATAGAGCATGTTCTAAAATTTAAAGGGCGATGAAGCTGGAATCTATTTAAGTTAATGACTTCGAAGTATAAAATACATTCAAATTTTCATCTTTAACATGCATTTATGGAAATAAATGGGAACACCTAAATAACTTCATTGCGAACCCAATAAAGTTAATTACATGTCGCAAAGAAGGAAATAAAGATTCACGGAAAATCAGTAGATATACTTGAAGAGTATGTTTACCTAGGACACGTCACAACATCCAATGATAAGTTGGCGGATAAAACCTGGACATTGAATGCGTGAAGAACTCAAAGATTAAATATTATACAAAGAGCAATGGAGAGATGCACGCTAGGAATAATAGGAGGGACAGGAAACCAACTGTATGGATTCGTGCACAGAGAAAGCTGAAAGATATAATCATGAGTGGGAAGTTCGAGTGGAGATGAGCCGGTCCCATAACCAGACGAGAAATGTAATACATTGAATTCCTAGAGAAAAGAAACGGCCTAGGCAACGACCAAATGTAATTTTATAATTTTCACTTTTGTTCAAACAAAATTTCTCTTTCAGAAGTTATATGGATGAGGATAGTAACAGACTCTCATATGTAGAAAGATAAGAGGCTGTATGGACATACCAATGCCTTCATCCAGCAGCAAATAGAATATAGCTGTAAATTATTTTTATTATTTCGAAACAAATAGCCTTTTCAACGTCTTACTAAACGGGTTCGTATTTTCGAAAGAAATAGGTCTTAAGCGTCTTAATGAAATCTCAAGGTACAAGATCCGTTTGACATCTACATCAAGAACTAGCCCACTCAAATGCAAAAACGCCATAAAATTTAACGAAGTTAAGCAAATACTCTTTAGTCTTAAAGAAATATTCTTTTATACCTTATTATTATTTAATTTATTGCTTCACATTCTAATTATTAAATTTAAATTGCTTCACATTGCGAAAGAAATATTCCTTCTAACGTTATAAAGTCTAATAAAGTTAACCAAATACTCTTTTATTCAATATAAGAGGTCTATGAAATACTCTATACCTAGTTATTTAAGGGTTCCTATTTCGAACGAAATATTCTTCTTATACCTACAATTATAATATGTATATCATATACACTAATTAAAAAATCACCAACGTTATACGCGAGAAAGTTAAATAAACACATATACATGGATAACACTACGATATATGCATTCTTTGTAACATTCTACCCTTGTTTCATAAATCACCCATCTTTCTATGTTAAACTTCAAAAGTTATACGCCATCTCCCGAAAACTTTTAAAACAAAGAAATTCATCTTTCAATAAGCCTTCTTTAATTTCCTCAAAACTCCTTTTAGGTCAACCCTTCTTCAATCCACTCACTACTACCACACACACACACACCTATACAAGTCTATGCTACCTTGCTGAGACCCCAATACCAGTTGATAAACTCGATGAGATTCTGCTCCAAATGTGCCAAGCTACTACTGATCATCTCTCTCTCTCTCTCTCTCTCTCTCTGTGTGTGTGTGTGTGTGTGTGTATGTGCGTTTGGGTGGGTGGGTATGAGTGATAGCAGCTGCTCTGAAGTTTCCTCTTCCGAACGAGCAAAGAGAAGAGCGAGTGTCATTGAATACTCTGCACAACTTACAAAGGTACTAGACATAGGGGAGATGATCCAATCTTCTGAATTTTGCTGAAAATGCACGAATTTATCTTTGTTAGAGAAATATATGTTTTAAAAATATTGGTAAAACTTATTGTTAATAGTAATATATATTAACAGTACTTAGTATATATTAATATATAGTATTAGAACTTAGTGTCCATAGTACTATAGTAATAATATACAGTAATTTGTATACAGAAATTTGTTCAATAATTACTCCTTTATTTCTTTTTGTTCATCATATTTTAAAATTAGTCTACTTTGACACAGACCAGGGAAAGCAATGTTTGTTTCATACTTATCTTATGGTCTGTTTGGAGGATGAGAGAAGCCAGTCAACGCTTTGAGACATCAATGGCTTTGTTTGAAGGTAACTACATGAAGAAATCTAGGGAAAATCTCAAACCAGATAGTTGACAGCAGGACTCAACAATAAACAAAGCTGAGTGAGATAATTAGATTAAAAATAATTTCAATATAAAATATTATTAAATGTATTAAAAGTTGGCAAGCCACATCTGTCATCAAAAGGGAATATTTACCTCCCCAAAAAATTGTAATAATTTTCGCGACGTGATTGTAAGGATCTTCGCGACGTGATTGTAATTATTGTAGTTATTTTCTAGTTGGATAATATCCAAGGAAACGTTCACATATTTTTCCACTATGGAAATAGCAAATGAAAACTGAAAGTTGCTTCTGTTTAGTGATGTCTTTGGTTTCAATAGAAAAACGGGCAAAATAGCACGAACCTTTCACCTCTTCAACTATTTCTGAAGCACGATTTTAATCATTACGAAGACCAATTTGTCCTTGATTGAGTGATGAATGTATTTTGCATTCTTCGGCAATGTCATAATTTTTCTTGAATTCGCTTGTCATGTTTAGCAGTGAACTCAAGCAATTCTAACAAATTCCCACTGTTGGTAGACTTAGCTTCATCATAACCTCTCAAAGAAATGTTTTGTCTTGCAAGCAAATGCAAAATTTCAGGTACTGTGGTGACAGAATATCGGTTCTTCTGCATCAGTTTTTGGTGGGTGTCATTAATCTTCGTTAAAACCGATGTCTGTGCTCTTTGTAGACAAATAATTCATCCACATTGTCATATTATGTTGAAACAAAGCCCAAAGACTCTGGCTTTGTGGCGCGGATAAACAATCAAATACACTAAAGCCGGCATAAACATCAACAATTGCCGACATAGGATACCGCTCAGAAAAGAAACCTAAACCTTAAAGAATTAATTGAATGGAGAACCCTTAGAACTCTTTCGGAACGGGCGTAAGTCAAAGTGCTGTTACCGCCCATGAAATTTTATAGAGCTCTCTGACAAGCATATTTTGAACACTTTATAAGAGTGTTGAACCACGCCAGCTTGGAAATGTATGTGCAACTTAACGAAATTATAAAGAGATTTCATTTTCAGAAAAAATGAGCTGTATACAAATAACGATGAACTGGTTAACTTTAATCCTCTCCACTCCGCCCCTTTGTGCCTTCCTGAAAGAGAGCCATTGTAAAGAAAAGAGATATTGAGCGAAATTATAGGTTCAATAAAATTGTTATTTTACAGTTTTCATTCAGCGTTCAATACTTCTCCTGGTTCCTTCTTCATGCACATGATTAATCATATTGATTTGTTATTGCTTATAATTTATAATCTTAGTTTAGAAAATAGTCAAATATTGCGAAACGTGATTGTTTGGAATGTATTAGAATCATCTTTAGCTTGGTGGATAATTTAGACTTGGACTTGCACGGGGATTGAACATTAGGATTGATTAAAACGCCATCCGTAGTCTTTAGGGCGGATTCCAAACGAAATATTGTAAGTCAAACACGAAACACTTTATAAATCATCCTTTTATTTTACTTTGATGAAAAAACAGTATGAAGCTATCAGATGAAACCTCTTCAAATTGTCAACTCACTAAAGCAGAAATAATTATTCACTTTGTATGTTCCTCTAAACATTTGCTTTCTGAGCGCACACTTTCGGGATAAACATTCTTCGAATTACCCTTCACAAGCAGTATTGTACGGTAACTCAAGAAGTTGAAGTGAGAGGAAACAAAACATTGGAATTGCGTCGTTACCACCAGACTACAGAAGGAAAAAATCGAGTTGGAGAGAAGCAAACCGGGTCCCAATTTTTTTGCTTTATTCTTATATTATGTGACGAGACACACGAAGGTACCAAAATTTTGGAAATTGCACCCGGAGAAGATGGGTAATTTTGTAGTTCAAGTTGAGAAATCGAAAAGAGGGGGCACACCGAGCAACGTTTTTAGTTTGATTCTTGTAATGTGTGACAAGAGAAACACGATGGTACCAAAATTTAGGAAATTGCACCGGGGGACCATGGGTAATTTTGTAGTTCAAGTAGAGAAATCGAGGAGAGGGAGCACACCGAGCCCCAATGTTTTGCTTGATTCTTGTAATGTGTGACGAGACAAACACGACGGTACCAAAATTTTGGAAATTGCACCGGCGGAACATGGGTAATTTTGCAGTGAAAATTCGGAAATTGGGGAAAGGGAGTACACCCAGCTCAATATTTTTTGCCTGATTCTTGTATGTGTGACGAGTCAAACATGATGGTACCAAATGTTTGCAAATTGCACCCGGACAACAAAGGTAGTTTTGTAGTTCAAGTGTCATCGAGGAGAGGGAGCACAGCGGGCCCCATTTTTTTGCTTGATTCTTGTAGTGTGTGACGAGGCAAACACGATAGTACCAAAATTTTGCAAATTGCACCCGGAGAAGATGGGTAATTTTGTAGTTCAAGTTGAGAAATCGAAAAGAGGGGGCACACCGAGCCCCGTTTTTAGTTTGATTCTTGTAATGTGTGACGAGAGAAACACGATGATACCAAAATTTTGGAAATTGCACCGGGGGCACATGGGTAATTTTGTAGTTCAAGTTGAGAAATCGAGGAGAGGAAGCACACCGGGCCCCATTGTTTTTTGTTGTTTTGCTTGATTCTTGTAGTGTGTGACGAGACAAACACAACGGTACCAAAATTCAGGAAATTGTACCGGGGGAATGTGGCTAATTTCGGTAATTTAGTGGTTCAAGTGGAGAAGTCAAGGAGAGGGGGGGTTAATTAGCATGAAATGCGCTATTTACGTCACTGGAAATTTTCCGTTCTGTGATTGGTTTGACGTCAGGTCTTTGCTTGCGTATCACTGTGTGGTCAGCTAACTTACTATTAAACGTATGGAGAAAGTATGTCGTAGAAGAGGTTATGGATGTTCAGATTCGGTGAAAATTTACTGTAAGATACACTCGTTCTGATGAAAGCCTTTCAACATTCTTTACTTACTTAATTTGTTGCATTACGTCTTCAGAAATCCAAACTGAATGAATTAAATGAACATAAAAATACACATAGGTTTAGGTCAGGGGAACGAATTTATGTCAATTCTTCATTATTTCTAATAAGTTTGTGAAAGTTGTAAGTAAGGTTGTGAAAGTTTGAATGATAGGATTATTAATTTTGTAGCAATGTCAGCTCTAAATGTAGGACTAACAACGTTATAACAAAGGAAACGAATGAAAACCACCAAAATAAGCTAATTAAATTATTAAGCGGAAGTAGGCTGTTTTCGAGAAAGTATGAGAAATAAATTATGATGTTATAGTATAATTAACGTTTTGCACATTATTAAGCGTAGATGTGATTTGTCAGAACCAACACTGTAGTCGAGTCAATGTGAAAGACTGAGTTTGTATTTCGTCCCCTCCCCCCTGCCTTCACCTAGTTTATCCACTTAATCCAGATGTGATTCCAAATTATTTTTTCCTTTCAATCGACATCCTTTCCATCGGAGAAGGAAGGCGCTATATACTCCTACGGATGCAGCGGATAGTACACTTCGCATCAAAAAATTGCGACAGCAAAAGCCGTGCAGCTAGGCCACCCAAATTTCACCTTCCTATCCCATAATCGTCTCTGGTAAACAGATTCCCTCTTTCTCCTTCCTTCGTCTCTCGCATACCATGCCCATACTAAAATCAACAAACATCATGAGCACATTTTTTTAATGTACGTGTATTAGTATCGATAAAATGAAAGAATAAAAGCGAGACGAAACAATATACATAAGTTGATGGAGGGAGAAATTTAAACAAACAATGAAAATATGAAACCGATGGATGTCTTTAAGCAAAGGCAGAGAAATGAGAGAGAGAGAAAAGGAGAGAGAGAAGATGAAGAAGAGGGAGTACAGATAAAATAATTTGGAATTTAAACGTATTAAAAGAACCCAAAATTATAAAGTTCAGTTCCCACAAATCTAACAGCAAGAAAGAAAGGACTTTTGGATTTTATATTTTATGTCGGACCTATACATAGTTGGAATTCTCTTCAAGAGCCAAAACCATACCTGGTAGAGCTGAAATCTGGAACGGGGGAGAAGCACTCATTACACAGATAATTTTTATGTTAAATATATTATTGGAATCGTGTTGCTACGCCAAACTCAGAACAGCCGATTTCGATCACTTCCGTTCAACCAGTGTTTAAATCTGGACCGGGACTGAATCACTACTTACAAATTCAAATCATTTCTGGTAGGAAAATAGGAATCCTCTTCTTCTTTTAATGTGTTAACATTCAGTTGTTTCTACCAAAGATGACCTTTTTGCAAAATACTTTCTTTCGGAAAACAGAAAAGGTGCTTTCATATTAAACTGTTGCGAATTTTAGGTAGATTTCGAAGAAAAATTTACCTATTGAGATCGGTACGATTTCAAAGTTTTATATATATATATATTCAGATGAGTAATAGGCACCAGTATGAGTGGAGCTTGTGTACGTGTGTCCCAGCTTATGCCGGGCATAGAAGACGTAGAATATGATCCCAAACGATTGAAAAAGATGATTCGTGAAATAAAGAGTTCCAATTTCCGATCTGTAATTGATCCGCTCGATTATTCTAAATTGAAGAGATTTTATAGGCGAAATCCCGAACCAGACTACTATGAAAACCTGGCCTACTATGAGTGTGCGGCGCGCGATTTTCTGGCTAAGCAGAGCGTTATTCTTGAGGATACTGAAACTTCGTCTGTGTTGCCTCGTACCGTTTCCAATCCAGAGATTGCTTCTTCAGATGAAACTTCCATGGATGTTGATACTTTTCAAAAACCGAAGAAAACAGTTAAAATTCCTACTCCAGTCAGTCCTATACCAATTGTCACTGACAATTCATTTCAAGTTTTAAATCCGGAAAAGTCTGACGTCTCTTCACAGGACGATCAAACAAAATCAAATTCAAATAGATCTTCAAAAACACCAAAGATACCTGCAATTTTCATCTATAACATTTCAAATCGTTATCCTTTTTGTAAGAGTTTGGCAGCCATTTGTACTTCACGTCCTGTCATCTACCATAATGGAGAATTTATCAAATTTCAAACCAAGTGTAAAGCAGATTTTGACAAGATACAAGCTTACTGTCTACACAGTCCGACAATTAAGTAATGAGACTGATTTTATTCTGACGAAACAAACAAAACTAATTGAATAATACCTGTTTATTATTCGAAGTACATCCCTCCTGCATCAATACAACGAGTGGCACGATCACACAAGGAGTGGAATGACTTCTGCAACTCAGTTTGTGGTATGGCCCGTAATGCCGCTGTCACAGCTGCTTGGATGTCTTCAACCCTGTCGAAAAGTCGTCCTTTCAATGGCAACTTCAGCTTAGGGAACAGGAAATAGTCACAGGGGACATATCTGGTGAGTAGGGGGGATGATTCAGCACAAACACTTGTTTTGTGGCCAAATATTCCGCAACACGTACTGCTCGGTGAGCTGGAGCGTTGTCATGGAGAAGGAACCAGCTACCTGGGGTTGAGTATTCAGGCCGAACACGACGTATTCTCTTCAACAAACGCTCCAAAACACCTAACTAAAACTGAGCATTAACTGTGTGACCTTCTGGTACAAATTCATGATGAATGGTACCCTTACTGTCGTAGAAACAAATGAGCATTGTCTTCACTTTTGACTTTTGGAGACGAAGTTTCTTTCCTTTTGGAGAATCTGCAGACTTCCATTCGGCACTATGACGTTTAGTAGCTGGATCATAACGAAAACACCAACATTCGTCTTCTGCAACAATGGACAGAAGGAAATTTTTCTTCCTACGGGCAGTTGCAATGATGTCACGGGCGTAATCAACACGCGCTTGTTTCTGTTCATCAGATAATGAGTGTGGCACAAACCGCGCTGCGTCCTTCTTCTTGCCTAAATCTTCCACTAAGATCTTACGAATTGTCTCCCTGTTAACACCAAAGTCACCTTCCATCATTCTCACAGTCACACAACGATCTTCTTGCACACGTTCACGGACCTTTTCAATCAGTTCCTCGTTACGAACAGAAATTGGACGACCCGGCCGAGGTTCATCGTCAATCGATTCCACACCACTTTTAAAACGTTCATACCATCTAAATATCTGTTCAAGAGACAAACAAGTATCACCATACACTCTCCGCATCAACTCAACAGTTTCTGTGCCACTTTTCTCGAGTTTGAAACAGAACTTGATATTCGCCCTCTGCTCCATGACGCTGGCGTGACAAAGGCCTTTCATTTACTGCTGGTACTGACGTCATATTTCCCGTTGTGCTTCTCGCGGGACCATGCGGTTTTGCCAGGTAATAGATGAAGGATTACTATCTCGAACTCTCATATTGGTTTCTATTTTGCATTCTCTGTTTTGTCAGAATAAAATCAGTCTCATTACTTACTTGTCGGACTGTGTACAACAGAAACTTCAATTCGCAGTAGAAAACAAACGTCATGATCGTCCACTCAAAGTGGTCCTGCGCAAACTACCTATGGACACCCCTGTTGAGGATATTGCTGCTGATCTGACTTCTCACGGTTTCTCTGTAATTTCAGTCAGTCAACTGCATGGCACAGATAAAGCTTCAGGCAAGAAAATTTCATATCCACTCTTTTTGGTCACACTCAACAAAGAGCAGCTTCCTTCCGATATCAAGCAGATGAAATATCTCCTTCATCATGTCATTCAAGTTGAGCCGTATCGAGGACCTGCAATAATCCAATGCCACAAATGTCAACGTTTTGGACACGTTCAAAATTCTTGCTTCAACCTGCCACGATGTCTCAAGTGTGCTGAGAAACATTTAACAGCCGATTGCCAAAAGAAAACGAGAGAAGATGCGGCCATCTGTGTGCATTGTGGTGGCCCTCATCCCGCCAATTATCGTGGGTGCCCCACTTTACAGAAATTCATACAGAAGCGCCAAGCCGGCCAGACGTCCAGCCCTCCAGATGCCACAAA
>JAGDQP010001052.1:57619-88932 GCA_022664845.1 Lepisma saccharinum
CAGTGTCTCCGCCCAACTGTGAAACATGGCGGCGGCACGGTGATGCTGTGGGCCGCAATATCATGGTTTTCATTGGGTCCTGTGGTCACACTTGGCGGACGCATCACTGCCAACGATTATGTCGCAATTTTAGAAGACCACTTGCATCCTATGGTCCGGATGTTGTTCCCGGACAATGACGCCATATTCCAGGATGATAATGCACCCATTCACACAGTTGGAGTTGTTGCAGCGTGGTTTGAGGAACATCGGGATGAAGTTCAACACCTCCCCTGGCCCGCCCAATCCCCAGATCTCAACATAATTGAACATCTGTGGTCCATCTTGGAAACACGACTCCGGCGACGATTTCCACCTCCATCATCCTCTCTCACAGAACTGGCCGATGCCCTGCACGAGGAATGGTGTAATATTCCACTTGCTACCATTCACGACCTCTATGCCTCCATCCCACGTCGCATCAAGCTGTTCTGAAGGCGAAAGGTGGCCCGACACCATATTAATCTGGTAAGTTGCACTTTCGTTCAGGTGTTTCCATTATTCTGATAAGCATCTGTATATATATATATATATATATATATATATATATATATATATATAAACACGCTAGCGGCCATAATTTTGAAGATATTTGAATCAAATTTTTATATGTTGTTTCGAGCCTTAATAGCTCGGTGAAGTTCGTTAATGAGCAAAATCGGTCGCCATCTTGGATCCAAAATGGTCGCCGAACCCAGTGTTGTATAGAATACACTGCCTAAACCGCTTGGGCTATTGAAACAAAATTTGGCATAAAGGTACAACATCACTGTTTGATTACGAAAATGTTACCCAATGAGTTCAAAGGCGCCATCTTGGATCAAAAATGGCGAAAGCAAGAAATCTATTTTCCATATCGTTTGAGCTAGAGACACGAAATTTGGCATAAAGGTCACTAGCATTTCAAGAAAATATTACGAAATGTTGAAAAAGTCGCCATCTTGGATCCAAAATGGCTGCCGAATCCATTGTTGTATAGAATACACAGCCTAAACGACTGTTGCTAGAAATATCAAATTTCGTAACACGGTATATTATCACTTGTATGTTACTGAAACATTACATGATGTATCCAAAGATGCCATCTTGGATCCAAAATGGCAGACCTAAACATCATTTTCCACACCGTTTGAGCTAAAGATACGAATTTTGGCATAAAGGTGCATTATGACGACTAGTTTAGGGAAATATTACAACATTTGGGAAAAGTCGTCATCTTGGATTCGAAATTGCTGCCCAAATTTCCACTTTGCACACCGTTTGAGCTGGATAAAATGAAATTTAACTTGAAGGTGTACCATCACAAGTAGGTCACGACAATATAAGAAAACTTTCAAAAAGTCGTCAACCTGGATCCAAAATGGCCGCCCCAAAAACTCAATTTCCAAATCATTGAAGGTAGAGAAACGAAATTTTCTTTGAAGGCGTATGACCAAGTGTATTTTACCATAAATGGGGCAAACCTCCCCTTTGGGGGCGCATACCCCCGTGGGAGGGTGCAGATAGACATCATAATGGTGTAGTGCTGCAGGGAGATTTTGGTTAGTATAAAAGAGGCGCATCCTCTCAAAAGCACTGAAGTTGGGGACGAACCCCGTTCTGGGGGCAGCGCTACCAGCGAAACAAAGCGAGTATATATATATATACATCTTGTGAGGTATCGTTGAACAGCTCTTGATGAATAATCTACAAATCAATAAATAGTTTCTCGATAGCTCTCAGATAAGACGAGATTTAAATTTTTGAAAATAAAAAACTGTACCTACAAAGGCTTGATGTACAGAAAAAATCGGAAGTTGCCTCCATTTCATCTTAGGATAAAAAAAAAACTTCGAGATCTACCTCAACCTGTAGGCCTACCGAAAGGGATTTTTGAAATTGAAATTATTTCTGGGCTTCAGGCATCTAAGGCTCACGTTGGGATAGGGTAGGGGCAAGGATGTGGGAATGAGTCAGCCAGGACCTAATTTGAAGGTACCATCCTGGAATTTGCCTGGTGTTATAGTGTATCTGAGAAAAACTCTGGATAAACCTCAGCCAGGGTAGCCGGGAGCTGAGATTGAAACAAGAGCCTCCCGAATAAGAAACCAACACTCATTAAAACTATCGTTCCTAAGTGAGCATTTTCAAGTCTTTCGATACATGTGACGAAAGTAGTTCCTCGGAAGTAGTCTAAATAAGGAATTCTGTTTGGCTCGACAAGACAATTTCAACATATGCAAGAAGAGCTTCAGTCACGTTCCAGGTTTCAGCTCTATCTTCTCTGATCGGGGTACTTCTCCATGAACCACCGAGCCGTTAGAAAATGCTAGAAACTATGTGCATAATCAACAAAAGAAATTATTATCAAGGAACTCTCACTAAGTGACAGAGTCCGATTTTGGTGAGAATTCGTATGTAGGTACAGCGCCAAGGTAAACGACCACAGCTAAAATTACAGCTCCTGTAGTGAACAAAATAATGGCAAGAGAACCCGAGAAAGATCGAACGTACAAAACAAGTATATTGAATATAAAGTAAGGAAAATGCCTTTTCTTTTACAAACGGTTAGACAATTGAAAGCAAATATCTGTTAATGGACACTGGACAAGAGGAGATACGTACTGGAGTCCGCCATCTTGACTATCCTTCAAAATTTTTTAAAAGTAAGTGGGTCATATCAGGAACGGAACGGATACTTCATGAGGAACGGAAACAAGCAAGGCAACGATGGCTAAGTAATGAAAGCGAAGCAAATACCAACCACTACAGTAACGCGAAACGAAACGCCACACGCGGGTTTAGAAACAAAAAGCAAGAATATCTGACGCAGGAGTTCCAGGAGACAGGAAAGAGACAAGACAAATAACATACGAGATCTGTACAAAGGGGTAAATTCGTTAAGGAAAGGTTACCAGCCTAGATTAGGGATAATTAGAAATGAACACGGAGATCTTCAGGCGGATCCGACTAAAATTATCGATGTGTGGAAAAGTTATTTCGACAAACTTCTTAATGTACACAACGGAGAAGAAACAGGTAAATTAAAAATATATACAGCAGAACCGTAGATACTCGAACCCAGCGAGATCTAGGTCGAAATATCGGTAAAGAAATTGAAACTTTTCGTATAATCAGGAATAGATAATATTCCAGCCGAATTAAATAAAACGGTAGGAACGGCATTAATCAAGTTCCTACAAAAATTGATCATTGCTATATGGAGAAAGGAGGAGCTTCCAAAGAAATGCAAATCCTCAATAATAGTTCCGGTTTATAAAAAAGACGATAAATTGGACTGTAATAATTACCGCGGAATCTCGTCACTCACAACATGTTACAAAATATTAAGTAATACTTTGCTAACATGCCTAAGTGTATACGTAGATAAAATAATTGGAGATCACCAGTTTAGAAGAAATAGATCCTCGTTGGACCAGAGTTTCGCTTTGAGACAAATCTTAGAGAAGAAATGGAAATATAATGGGACTGTTCTCCACTTATTCATCTGTTTTAAGAAAGCATATGATTCTATCAAAAGACGGAAAATATACAATATCATGGTACGATTTGGAACTCCGAAAAAACTTGTTTAACTAGCGAGGATGTGTCTCAGTGACCCCATAAGCAGAGTGCGGATAGGTAATAATACGTCAGATAATTTTGAGATTCGCAACGGATTGAAACAAGGTTATACCTTGTCATCATTACTGTTAAACTTCGCGTTAGAACATACGATTCAGAAAATAAAAGAGAACAAAAAGGAATTAACATTGAATGGCTTGAATCAACTGTTCGCATACGCGGATTATGTAGATTTAAGAGGGAACAATATAGATGCACTACAATGTAACACCAATGTCTTAGTAGAAGCGTGCGATGAGGTAGGTCTACAGGCAAACATAGAGGAAACAAAATACATGATAGCAAGCCGAACATGCTAATTTTGCTTTTCAACATTTCAAACTTTTCAAAAAATAATTCATTTATTTTTTTATGTTCAATTTGCATTAGCAGTCTGGAATGGAATTTATGGCCTACGGTATCTTCTGAGTTTCATACAATCAGTGATTCTGCCAGATACCGGCCCCTGTGGGGGGTGTCAGCCCCAAATCCTCGAGACTACCCCCCTCAAATTTAACATTTTTGCTGTCAAAAGGTGATAGAAACCATGCAAAACTCTACATACACCCTCCCAATTTTAACTTTACACCCCCCAATCTGAAAATCCTGGCGAAATCCCTGATTACAATGTATTCCGAACCAATACGTTCAATGAGCTCCACCTGATTTGCAACGGAACCACGCGCAAACAAGGCATATATGTTGCACTTTTGACATTATCCTAGATGTGTCTCAAAACTTTGCAGTTCCACTTACACTGGAAATCATGAGTATTTAATCTGACCACCAAGTTCGGTCACCAGTTTGAAAGTGACTTAATGAATTTAAAAAGCATCCGTCTATATATATATATATATATGAATATCCCTGAAAAATATAAAATCCAAAAGTCCCTTCTATTTTGCTGTTAGATTTGTGGGAACTGAACTTTATAATGTTAGGTTCTCTTTTACTACGTTTAAATTCCATATTATTTTATCTGTACCCCTCTTCTTCTTCTTCTCTCCCCCTTCTCTCTCTCTCTCTCTCATTTCTCTGCCTCTGCTTAAAGACATCCATCGGTTTCAATTTTTCATTGTGTTTGTTTAAATTTCTCCCTCCATCAACTTATGTATATTGTTTTGTCTCGCTTATATCCTTTCATTTTATCGATACTAATGCATGTACACTAAAAAAAATGTGCTCATGATGTTTGCTGATTTTAGTATGGGAGAGACGAAGGAAGGAGAAAGAGGGGATCTGTTTACCAGACACGATTATGGGATAGGAAGGTTCCATTTGGGTGGCCTAGCTGCACGGCTTTTGCTGTCGCAAATTTTTGATGCGAAGTGTACTATCTGCTGCATCCATAGAAGTATATAGCTCCTTCCTTCTCCGATAGAAAGGATGTCGATGGAAAGGAAAGAATAATTTGGAATCACATCTGGATTAAGTGGATAAACTAGGGGAAGGGGGGGGGGCGGCGAAATACAAACTCAGTTTTTTCACATTGACTCGACTACAGTGTTGGTTCTGACAAAACACAGCTACGCTAAATAATGTGCAAAACGTAATATTACAATTTATTTCTCATACTTTCTCGAAAACAGTCTACTTGCGCTTAATAATTTAATTAGCTTATGTTGGTGATTTTCATTCGTTTCCTTTGTTTTAACATCGTTAGTTCTACATGTAAAGCTGACATTGCTACAAAATTAATAATTCTATCATTCAAACCAACCTATCCTATCCTCACAATCTTACAAATTATATGAAGATCTGTGAAATATACAGAAATAATGAAGAACTGACATAAATTCGTTCCCCGGACCTAAACCTATGTGTATTTTTATGTTCATTTAATTCATTCAGTTTGGATTTCTGGAGACGTAATGCAACAAATTAAGTCAGTAAAGAAGGTTCAATGGCTTTCAACAGAACGAGTGTAACTTACAGTAAATTTTCACCGAATCTGGACATCCACAACCTCTTCTACGACATACTTTCTTCGTACGTTTAATAGAAAGTTAGCCGAAGACACAGAGATACGCAAACAAAGACCTGAAGTCAAACCAATCACAGAACGGAAAATTTCCAGTGACGTAAATAGCGCATTTCATGCAAATTTAAAGCTATATCTCCCTCTGTTCAATTTCTCCACTTGAACTACAAAATTATCCAAATTACCCATGTTCCCCGGGTGCAAATTTCCAAAATTTTGGCACCGTCGTGTTTGTCTCGTCACACACAAGAATCTAGAAAAAATGGGACCCGGTGTGCTCCCTCTCCTCGATTTCTCTACTTGAACTACAAAATTACCCAAATTTCCCATCTTCCCCGGTGCAATTTCTAAAATTTTGGTACCATCGTATTTGTCTCGTCACATACTACAAGAATCAAGCAAAAAAATTGGGGCCCGGTGTACTCCCTCTCCTCGATTTCTCCACTTGTACTACAAAATTACCCATGTTCCCCGGGTGCAATTTCAAAAGTTTTGGTACCATCGTGTTTGTCTCGTCACACACTACAAGAATCGAGCAAAAAATAATTGGGGCCCGGCGTGCTCCCTCTCTTCTATTTCTCCACTTGAACTACAAAATTACCCAAATTACCCATGTTCCTCGGGTGCAATGTCCAAAATGTTGGTACCGTCCTGTTTTTCTCGTCACATACTATAAGAATCAAGCAAAAAAATTGGGGCCCGGTTTACTTCCCTCCAACCGAAATTCTTCCCTCAAAGCGCCTTATCATTACCATTCATAAATTAAAACCACTGAGTTAAAACTAAGAGAACATGGCAATTTGTACTCCCTGTTTAACTGATTTGACGTTTTGATGAGGATTTATAAATTACCGGTTTATTGCAGCTTTAAACCTGAATATTGGATAAACCTGGGGGGCTGAAAGGAGGGCTTAGACAAATGTTCGGTCCTGGACCCCTGTAGCACTGTCCCTGATCATACTCCGCTTTCGCAATTCCATGTCGAGATATGAAGACATTTGTGGCGATGCTGCCGTGACTTTAAACTATAATCAGATCTAAACATTTCTTCAGATAACTTTTTTCTTGGCTTGGTGTGAATAATCACCTCCCGATGTCTGTGCCATTATTTCATGGACACCTTGTAGATAGAGCTTATTTTGAAAATTTGCCCCTATTAGAAGACAAGTTTGTTGCAGATTTTCCAAGTGCTAACTAGGAATTTCCTTGCGAACTTAAGAAACTTTCACACGTACCGTGGTAAGTTTGATGCACACGTTTTCCTCTGTTGCCAGATTTTTTATTATTATTATTATTAATGTGATCCACAACTTCTTTACTATGTGGTAACATGGAAACAGAGTCATGCTCTTGTTTGTATCTCAGACAAACATCTCTTTCACAGACCAACAAGCGATCTTAGAACCTTCAGGCATTTTTCCTCAGGCCGGTAATAAGGTAGGGGAGAAGATGTTTGAATTAAGTACGCCAGGACCTACCATCTCAGCATTTGCCTGCTACGACCGAGGAAAATTCCTCAGTGGGCATCAGTGGCCGCTGACATAGTTCCCAGAACCTTGCGATTGCTAAACCAACGCTCTACTAATTGTGTTACGGCTGCTCAGTAACATGAGATACAATTCATCACTAATAAATGTTCTCTTCCTAGCAGTATATTTTGCCTCCAGAGTAGTTAGATTACAGCACAAGTCCCTCCTACAATTGACCATATGTTATAGTTTATATAAAAATGTCATCCACATTTTGAAGAAATGAAGATGACATCCTATGAAGAAATGAAGACAGAGGAAATGGACAAGTCGCGAATTCACAAAAAATGATTTTTTTTTTTGTTTGTTTGTTTACTCAGCTGCAGTGATTATGGTTGTTTTTGTTGCGAAAAGTAAACATATTCTTCACTCTCAAAGTCTAGTCACGCAACTTTATCTCAGAACTTGTCTTCCCTACAGGCACACAACAAAAAGCAATGTTACAAGCCCGTTAATACAAACGTAATCTTGTAAAGTAAATAGTAAGTCACCTAAATACTTCTCTTACGAAGTAAAGGGAAAAATGACCTTCAGTTGTACGTACTGTAAGTTAAGTCTACCAGCAGCCTTACAAGTTTATCTTTTCCTAAAAGTGAAAGTTATGGAAGGATGAACTATACTTCTATTTCCAAGATACTTGAAACCACACATCTAAGCTATTCCAATTAAGATAAAATGTAAACACGAATATACGTATTGTGAAGGAGTTGTTATAAGTACATACAAGTTTACTTAAAAATTTCAACGTTATACACTTATGCTGGAATACAACTTAATTGCATCTTAATATTCAAATTGAACTTCTGTAATAAGCAGGTTTAATATAAGTGTATTTATTATAGGTATTCATCATGTGCAGGTGTGCCCTTTATTTTTCTAATGTTATGCGACATTTCTGTATTTTGCTTGCTACTAGGTAATCTATCCATGTTACAAGAAATAATAAGGGGTCTAATAAATCCCCATGCTTTCTATATGGAAAGAAACGTACAAGAAATATTAAACAAAAATTCTGCCTAATTGTCCTGAGTCTAAGTATAAATTAACTAACTCTATGACTTGCTGAACCTCCAAGTTCATCGCCCCAGTAACAAACGTTCACTGGGATTCTGTCCTGGGCAAGATGAAGTCAGTTTTCATCACGAACATAACAGCTAATGCCTCTAGAAGAGCCCTTCTATTTTTGTAATCACAACGATGTATCGGTCTTCCCAACGGCCTTTTCCCTCCGACTCCTCAACTACACATCTGTCTACGAGTAAATACATAAGTAAATAATATAATAATTCATTGTTTGCTTATGTTCATAGCCCTTTTCCATTGGGAAACATTGGGCATCTGTTACATGGTTTCTTCTGCAGTTAGCTAGGAAAAAATGTATTGTTCAATTTTAGCAAATTGCATTATACGGCTGAGGAAATAGGGATTTTAAGAAGATAAATAACAATGTCATTTTTCGCATGCAGGACAGAGATGAACAAACTACACATTTTTTTATATTTCATAACTTACATTCCGTTGTATCCTGTCAACTGGATGACAGCTAAAGATTCCATTGACCCAATAACCCTTGTACTCAACCAGTAGAAAAAAAGGTGTTAAAATCTAAGTACATTGTGCTTCTATTACGTTATCTGTTGTGTTAGTAGAGTTTGTTGAACTTATTAACTGAAATTACAGTTTTCTTGCATTTCTACCTAATACCATGCTGGTGGGGAGTTCCATGCGGGTCTTCACGTTTAATTCACCCAAATCATAAAAAAATGAAGTAATATTACATTGTGCTTTCTTGCTTGTGTATGTTATGTTTTCGTGTGTTAATAGTGTACATTTTTTCGAGTACGCAAGTTGAAAATACATGATTACAAAACAAACCGGATCAAGCAATTATCATCTTCCTGTGTCAGATTTCAAAACTAGGTCCAGATCTTTTGCCATCGTCATTCGTTTCGAGAGCGAGCTATGGGCTGATGGTTTTTTTGTGTCCGCAAGAGCCCCGCAGAGACTCTGACCTAGTTGACGCTCCAATGAGTATGCCCAGTGTAGGTTAAACTCGTGCTTCGTGTTTTAAATATTGAGACAATAACATCAAATATTCACACAACCACTTTCATCTGTTCTACATACATGTAGAGGAACAACGAGTTCTCCCGTGTTTAAGTATTTGTGTGTGGAATTGAAGAATAATAACGGTAAGTTAGACTTTTACTTTTTATATAGCTATAGGCTACTTATATATCATGTATTCTGCATGATTGCAAATCTACGCGACAAATTAGTTTTCTTTTATTAACTTAGCTATGTTTTCATTTGATGAGTGTTACTAATGAAGTCTTTCTCTCTCTCTCTCTCTCTCTCTCTCTCTCTCTCTCTCTCTCTCTCTCTCTCTCTCTCAATTACATACTAGTTCGTATTGAATATCGCACCTCGGCAATAATACTGTAACAACTCAAAAAAGTTACTTATGACTTTACGAGAAAATCGTAATTGGAAGTTTGGATGATTTTGTAAGTTATATTGAAAAACGAGAACTAATAGTAACAGGATACTGCTTAAACAGTGTTATAGCCTATTCCAAAGTATTATCTTGCTGATTTAGCGTCATTATTGTCAAATTTTGTTAATATAGAGTAGCGCCAGTATTGAGGACGGATATATGTTTACTGGGGTTGTGGAATACTGACAATAGCGTGGCTTGTAGAAGAGATACGGTTACGAGAGTTACTTTGCCGGATAGGGTGTAGTTTCAGGAGTCCGAATAAGTAAATAACTTAAAATTGACATATTTTGAGTTGAGTCGTGACAGTATTATTGTTGGAGTGCCTTATATCCATAGCAGTAGGTACGGTTGATGGCTTCACCAGGCGGGTTCGAGGTATATTCGAGCTGGCAATTCTGACTGAGGTTTTCTAGGCTTTATCTCAGCTCTATCAAACCAACGCGGGATAGTACCTAGAATATACGTCACTCAAATCGGGCAGTGAAAAGGAGCATTCTCCAAGAGTGACGGCTTTTAGCTTCAGGTCGCTAGTTTCAAAAATTTACATACGTATTGTGTACATTATTGAAGAGTGTTCGCTCTGCTTTCTGGCCTTTATGGCAAGTAATGTATTCAGTTCTATCAGACAAGATTCGAACTCGGGATTGTGTAACTTGTTAAGTCAGAGTACTGGATCAGGATGGTTAACAAAAATAGTATTTAAACATGTGTTTAAAAATGCGTAAGAAGCTGTTGAAATTCCACTTCTTGTAAAATGCAGTTAGTTTGATAGGATTAAATTATACAACGTTCCGTTCACGTTTCTAATATTATGGTGTAGATCGTCAGCACGTTAGTAATTTTTTTATTTTTACTACAATTTGCGGCATATATAGAGTACTACCTCCAGAATCAGCCTTTCAAGCTGCGCTATTGAGAAGTGTGGGCCCAAATTACAATTTTAGACTCATTCGAAAGAGATCCTAACGCCACACAGCATGTAAGAATTAGCTTCTGAATCGCGGAAGTAACAGAATTTGAAGTTGTTTATTTTTTTATTAAAATTTGAATTTTGTTGTTTCGAGCATAGAGACAATTTCATAGCTTAACTTTACACATGTATCACAAAGATATCACTTCTTTTGTGAGTAGAATTCTTGCGTCACTCTTCCCTTTACCCCGAAAGCTTTTTATGCTGATCATCTACACACCAAATTTTGCATAAATACTCTTCGGCGCCATAAATACTGAACGGCTGTGGGGTTCAATGCCTTGTCAAGATAACAAGTTGCCAGTGTTGCCAACAAATCACTAAGTCATGTACTCACTGATTAATCAACAGAACTCGGTAATTAATGAGGATAGAGCTGTAAAATTTTGCATATTGTCTTACCACATCATATGAAGTTCCTCTAAGAACGGATTTCACGAATTAGTCAGTGCTGCCACAATACAGTTTTTGCAAATTCTTCTTCACTGTTCATCATATTTACTCCTAATTGTTGTATGAATACTCTTCAGCACCACTAGGAAACGACTATGGGGTTGAACGCTCCGCCGAAAAACCAAGTTGTCACTGTTGTCAACAAATCACTGATTCATTCATTCGAATTTGAATTTATTTTAAGGCCTTTAGACAACTATGGCTCAGGTCGTATGGATGATGATGGGATGAATTGGTGAAATGAAGAAAGTGGGAGGAAAACTGAGCACCCCGAGAAAACCCACGCACACGGTGAGCGCTCTACCAACTGAGCCACCGTGGCCCCGATTCATTCATTCACGAAGTAAACAACGTAACTCAGTAACTAATGAAAATAGAGTTGTGAAATTTTTTCGTATGGTCTTTCCTGATATCATAGAGTTTCGCTAAGAGACGATTTTATGAAATTCACTCAGTATGTCAGTGTTCCCAACTTAAAAAAATATATAATTTTTCCAAATGCATTTACACTGTTGTCATATCTACATCAAATTTTGAAGGGGCCACGGTGGCTCAGTTGGTAGAGCGCTCACTTCTGGTGCTAACTGTCGTCGGATCGATCCCTGCTCATGCCATGTGGGCTTTCTAGTGGACAAACACCATGTGCGTGGATTTTCTCGGGGTTCTCTCGTTTCCTCCCACTTTCTTCATTCCACCAATTCATCCCATCATCATCCATACGGCCTGAGCCATAATTGCATAAAGGTCTTAAAATAAAATTGCAAAATTCAAATCAAATTTTACACGAATACTCTGCGACGCCATTAGGAAAAGGCTGTGGGGTTGAATGCACTGAAGAAGCAAAATTGGAAGTGTTGCCTGCAAATAACTGGTTCATTCACTCACGGAATAATCAACGGATCTCAGTATCTACGTAATGTGGAATGCGTGCTGAAATTTTGCATACTGCTGTTCCCCATCCTATAGTGTGCCGCTGAGAAAGGACTTTACAAAATTCATCCGCGTTTGCCGGTGATGTCAATTTAAAAAGGGTTTTAATAAACCGTCTGGGAAATGCTTTTTCACCGTTCATCACGTATACACCAAATTTTACATAAATACTCTTTTACACCATTAGGAAACGGCTGTGGAGTTGAACGCTCTACCAAGAACAGAAGTTGTCAGTGTTGCCAACAAATCACTAATTCATTTATTCAATGATTAATCAATACAACTCAGTAATTAATAAGAATAGGTTGTGAAATGTTGTATTGGGCTTTTCCCATCACGTAGAGTTCCGCTAAGGAAGGATTTTATGAAACTCTTCCAGTTTGTCAGTGTTGGCAATATTTTTTTTTTTAAATATAGATTTGGTAAATGTTTCTACACCGTTCATAATATCAGCTTATCCCATAAGTAATGTCGTATATTTGCACCGTGAGGAAAATAACGGTAACTTACCTGGAACAATACCGTTAGTCAGGAAAATAGTCTCCATTGGACTCCACAACACTCTGCCACCTGTCAACCAGTTGTCAATCCCAAGCTCAAAGAAGTCACCGGGTCTGGAGGCAAAGAACTGGATCTCTGTTCGTTGAACGTCATCCTCATTGTGCACTGTTTTCTCGTAAAGGTGGTTTTGCAGGCTGCGAAAAAGACAGTAGTCTGTTGGTGCAAGATCTAGTGAAAACGCTGGGTGGGGGAGTTTCACCCCGCCACATTCCTGGATCATAACACAGGTCCTTCTTGCCGTGTGCCGGCGCGCGTTATCACCGTGGATGATCACATCCTTGCGATTAACCAGAGTGGGACGTTTCTCCAAAAATGCAGTCTGTAGTCGTTCAAGCTGCTAGCAGAAGACATCAGCATTGACAAGAGTTCAAAATGGCAATGGTTACGTGGCAAGAGCTCAAAATGGATTATCCCACCAAACACTCATCACTTTGCATCACTTTGCAAGGGTGGAGATTCTGTTTTGGCACAGTTTCTGCGGCGCCTCCTTTAGGTACTCAATGTAGTTTGTGTGTAATGTTATGGTAGAAGACCCATTTTTCATCCCCTGTCACCATTCTGTCTAGAAATTCCTCACGTCTGTGACGGGAGAGCAGAGATGTGCACTCGCCGATGTGAACTCGCCGCTGCTTCTGTTGAAACGTTAACGCATGGAGTACCCATTTTGCGACTTTCGATACGTACTCAAGGTCCTGCAGATGATGATGAATGGTCGAATGGGTGACACGGAGTTTGCTGACCATTTCTTCAATAGTTTGTATTGTATTTGCCTTCACCGCTGCTTGCAAGGCATCGTTGTACGGCTGCACAGGTGGACAACCTCGTGGCTTATCGGCCAGGCTGGTGTCCCAGACCGAAACCTCTGGAACCACCTCTGTCACTTTCGCACATCCACAGCACTTTGACCATATACGGCATTGGTGTGTCGTGCCGCTGCGCAGGCTGGATGCCCCTGGTGAAATTCATGCAGCATGTCATGCCGTATGTAGTCCTCCGACACAGCCATGATCAAACACAAGCCACACTTCCAAACCGTGAAGTAGACCGTTCTCCTTCTACACACTGCTGAACTAATCAATAGATACTCTCAGGGTGTTGATTAGTGTTTCGTCTGAGGAAGATGCTGTTAGAACACTGAAACTGTAACGTTGGCTAAAATGCTGTTTTTTTCTTCTTTTTTTTTCTCATTCATTTTTTTAACTATAAATTTAGTGTAATAGTTTATCAGCATGTTTTAATTATTTTTTTAATGAATACTTTTCGGAACCTTTTGAAAACGACTATGATGTTGGACGCTCTGCCAAGAACTCAACTTGCCAGTGTTGCCAACTCAGCAATGAATGACCCACTTACTGAATAATCAAGAGAACTCAATAATTAGTGCAAATAGAGTTTGAAATTTTGCATACAATCTTTCTCGATCATGTTGAATTCCCCTGAGATAAGGTTTCACGAAATTTGCTCCCGTTTATCAGTGTTGCTAAATTTAAGAAATACAGTTTTTGCAAATGCTTCTACAACCTTCATCATATCTACATTAAATTTTGCATAAATACTCTTCGCCACCATTGGGAAAAATTGTTTGGTTGAACCCGACGTCAAGAAGTATATATGTCGTCCACTCACTGAATAATTAACAGAACTCCGTAATAATTGTGAACATAGCTGCCAAATTTTGCATATGGATTTTCCCTATCACGTAGAGTTCTCATAAAAAAATATTTTACGAAACTAACCCTAGTTTGCCAATGTCGTTGAAATTTTTCAACTTTTTTAGAAAATATAGTTTTTGTAAATGCTTCTACATCGTTCATCTGTACACACAAACTTTTGCATGAATACTCTTCGGTACATTTAGAAAACGACTATATAGTTGTACGCTTTTCCAAGAACCTAAGTTTTCACTGTTGCCAATCCAACATACTCACTCACTCATCGATTCATCAACAGAACTAAATAATTAATGTTCATTGAGGCTGTGAAATTTTGAATACGGACTTTCTTCAGTAAGTTCAATTCTCATGAGATAGGATTTCACGAAATTTACCCCGTTTGTCAGTGTTGCGAACTTTAAAATAATATATTTTTTGGAAATGTTTCTACACTCCTTTCATCACATCTACACCAAATTTTATATGATGTAGAAAACGAGTGAGGTTGTGACCTCTAGCAAGAAAACAAAATGTCAGTTTTGCTAACCCATCACTTATTTACTTGCTCACGAAATTATCAATAGACCTTAGTAATAAATTTAGATATTATGCTGTGAAAATTTGTATACGGACTTTTTCCATCATGTATCCTAACCCCAGGAGCACACAAACGTTGAAAATACGTGGATTAAACGTGAGTACCGAAACCTTATGTTAACATTGTAAATGTACTAAAATGTCCGCCTGTTCAATGGTTTATACGGCGTTGAATAACGGTTGAGAAGAAACGATGAGGAAATGGGTTTAGCTGGCCAAACAGAACATGAATGCTGTCTATTGGTATACACACATTTAGTTTCATTTTATCCTTTGCTTTTATCACGATATTCGGTGTTAATTTTCCAACAGTAAATAATCCGAGCGGCTGCTGTGGGGTTCGAAAAGAGGAGCGGTCTGCACGTCTCGTTGATAGCTCGACGTGTTGACCACTTATCCAAGAATCCACCTGGAGAGGCCACTACTCCTTTACTGTATCGCTGAAACTAAATGTTCGTTGAAATATAGTTTAAAATTTAACATGTTTTCAACATGCACATGAAAACATGAAAAATATAGGTATTATCATTGTATTTGCTTTTAATTATAATGTTTAAGCAATTAAATTAGAAATACAAGTGTCAAACGAAATCTAGGACATGGTGTAAATAATGGATGAAAGTACGTCACATTAACGTAGTATCAACGAAATTCTAACTTCGTTGAAATATGTTTTAAAATTCAGTCTGTTTTCAACGTCCACATGAGAACACTAAAATAAGTTTGTTTCATTCAATTAGTTTCTAATTATATTTTTGACATAACCTTAGTGAGAAATGAATTAAACAAAATCTATTATATGCCATAGTTGAAAATAACATCTTGAATACACGTTGTATTCACGTCTTATCAACGCAGTAATGTCTTTGTTGAAATATGATTTAAAGATAAAGGTTTTTTTTTTTAACCGATAACGGTTAATCAACGAAATGAACGTTGAAAACACGTATGTGTGCTACTGGGCAAGAAAGGATTTAACTAGATTCACTCAGTTGTCAATGTTGCCAGCTTTTTAAACATTCAATTCTCGCAAAGGCTTTTTCTATACTATTTATCACATCTACATCAAATTTTGCATGAATACTCTTCGGCTCATTTAAAAAACGGCTGTGGTTCTAAGTACCTCGCAAGCTTCTCAGTTGTTAATGTTACCAATTTACTTTTAAATTTAGATTTGGCACCATATTCTATACCTCTCAAACACTATTCGGCATATTCTACCAAACTTGGCACGAATATTGCTTGCTTCCCTAGAACAAATAACATCTGATAGGGGTCTCCACCCTCAGAATCCCAGTTGTCAGTGTTACCGCATTATTATAACAATGCAATTTTTATTTCGGCTTTCCTGACATGCTTAAACTAAATTTGCTACAAATACCCATCAGCTCAGCACAAATATAATTATCTGGTTCAACGTTCTCCGAGAAACCGCCTCTTTTAAGCGTTACCAACTTGTAAAATTCAATTTTTTGCTTCTCGCCGTTGTAAAGTTTATAGTTGTTTATGTTACTTATACAAATCTACATGTGTGCATTAATATCTACCAAATTTTGCATACGTGTTCCTAAGCTGGGGCATTTCTTAGAGGCAATTTGAATAACCAGATTTTTCAGTGTTGCCAACCTTTTTTTTTTTAAATATATTTTAAATGTGTAATCATTTGGTTTGGTTTGTACTAAATTTGGCGTACGTGTTTATTAGCTACTGCGACAAATCAAAGAATAACTTTGGGCGCCGCAGAGAAAAGAGTTGTCAGTGTTGCCTATTCCCCTTTAAACATTCAATATTTCAAGTTGTTTCCATATCGTTGTCTTATCCGCACAAACAGCGTTTAGGTACTGGCCAGGTCATGCAGGTGCTCCGTGCACTGTAGATGTCAGTATCATCAACAAATTTTTAAAACGGTCCAGTTATTAGGGTTGACAACATATTTTACTCACCCCGCACCAACGCGCGGTTATATCAGCTAGTATCATAATAAAAGCTTATGATGCGAGGGTTTTACATAAATGTGTATAGTCTTAATCAGTTGAAGTATTGACAGAAGCTTGAGGAGCGAGAAAGATGAATGAAATATATATGATCTTCATAATCTCATCAATAACAAAACGTTTTTTTTTTGTTTTTTTTTTCATATCTTGTGTTGCTAGATTAATTATTTGTAGATCTGGTATTGACACAGAGGTCGCGACGCGATGTAAATATGTTATTTTAAAAATGTTCTTTCGTTCCCTACAAAAGTTATTTTTCAAAGATATCTTGATAGATCAATCGTCGTTCAATAAGGGATCTTTCTTTCTCTACAAATGTTACTTCCCGAATATATTTTTTGTTCCTAGGTCAGTGGTAGATCTGCTAATTAAATATAAAATTATTAACCCGCAGATTTGCGAATCCTTTCTAGTTGCTTATTACAAATACATTAAGTTTTAATATAGCTCGTATGTTGCAATAGAGCTTTTCTTCTTTGCTAATTAGCAATCACTTTAATACTATCATCTTAATTCACCTACCCTCGTAAAGATTTTTCAACAGCCAGATTAATCTTAAATCAGTTTGTATTTCTTGCCAATACGCCAAATGGTAATTCAGCAAAAGACAAAGGTACTGGTGTTGTAGAAAATATGTGTAAAGAATTAGAAATATTTCGAAACACTGCTTCTACTTGCAATTGTCATATTTTATTCAGAAGCTCAACTGGTGATAGTTCACTTGCGCTCAAATGTGTAGAATACATAATTTTAAGATATATTTCATGTTTAGGAGTTTTTTTTAAATCGTATAATCTTCTATTTTTGTTTACTTGTGTAACCTAACATTAAAGGGAAACAAAGCGTGCGAGCTAACATTTTTTACTGGAACTTATGCAACTCAAGCAGACAAGTAAATCTCTCGATATTTGTTCAGGTACGTGATTTGAGCTGCCGTGTCTACAAGTGATTCTAACTACCACAGCTTTGCGGTGGTATTAGCAGAGAGAAAAGAATTAATTCCTTTCTTTCTGGTATTAGCTCAAGAGTTCCCCCACTTCTAAAAGTGCAACGACAATGCGATACAAGAATGAAATAAGAAACAGAATAATTTAATTGGACATCGGGTACCTAATATTGTATGTTTCTTTCTTCATTATACACTAAAATAGCAAAAGTTTTTGGATATAAATTATTAATTGGTGCCCATGTCAAATGATTGAGCGAACGCGTTACTCTATTGTGAGTTGTTATCTCGTGAATCAGGTGGAATAAAGGTCAGTCGGATTATGGCAAGGAGGCTGAGTTAGAGAGCACTGAACTTTGCATCATGCTAAGAGCAAACAGATGGAGCATGTAATTCATGAAGTTGTGCAGACATTTAACAATCCTTAATATATGAGGAGACATAATCTCACATGTCCATATTTTGATAAAACAAAATGTTATTTTAAAGACCTTTATGAAGAAACTAAAATGTGTGGAAAAATGATTTCGACAAACTTTTTAAGGTACACAACGGAGGAAAAAAAACGGAGGAATTTAACAACTATACAGCAGAACCTTGGATACTTGAACCTAGCGAGATCGAGGTCGAAATGTAGTTAAATGAATTGAAATTTTTAAATCACGAGGAATAGACAATATTCCAGCCGAATTAATTAGAGCGGGAAGGACGGCACTAATCTAGTAACTTCATCAATTGATAAATACTATATGGAGAAAGAAGGAGCATCAAAAGTAATGCAAAACCTCAGTAATAGTTCCGATTTACAAAAAAGACGGGTTGGGACTGTCATAGTTACCACAGAATCTCGTTACTCTCAACATGTTACGAAGTACTGAGTAATAATCTACTTATTCGCCTAAATGTATACGTAAATGAAATAACCACCAATGAAGATTTAGAAGAAATGGTTCCACTTCGGACCAGATTTTCGCCTTGAGACAAATCTTAGAGAAGAAATGCGAATACAATGGGACTGTTCACCGGTTATTCACTGATTTTGAAAAAGCATATGATTATATCAAAAGGAAAAAAAATACAATATCCTGGTACAATTTGGAATTCTCCAACAAGCAAAAAACGAGATCACTGAAGAAATAAGAAGTCGCTTAGTATGGGGGCAACACATGTTTCTACTCAGTTCAGAAAATCCTAACCTCGCGATTAATATATAGAGAAAGTTGAATTTGGAAATACACAGAACGGTTATTCCGCCGGTAATACTTTATGGTTGCGTAAGTTGGAGTACGACCCTAGTAGATGAACATAAATTACGATTGTTTGAAAATAAGATCGTGAGAAAGACATACGGGCCGAAACGGAACGAGATGACAGGAGAATGGAGGAGACTGCATAATGAAGAACTTCACGGATTTTAGGACTCACCCGATGTTGTAAGAATGATGAAATCGCGACGACTAAGGTGGGCAGGCCATGTAGCTCGGATGGCGAAAAAACTAAGATTATACGCGTATTTCATCGTGATTAGTAAACCGGAGAGAAAGAGACCGTTGCAAAAACCGAGACTACGTTGGGAGGATAATATTAGAAGGAATCTTCGAGAAGTAGGTGTTTCTTATGAGAACTGGCTTGATCTTGCTCAGGATAGAATCGTATGGAGAAAGTTTGTTACTGCGGTGATAAACTTGCGAGTTCCTTAAGCCATAGAGTAAGTAGGTGAGTAAGTATGAAGAGCTGTAGTGAATCATAGAACGTAATTTTATCAAGGAAGTACATATTAAGATGGTATAAGTACGTGTTTCCAAAACTTACTTGATATTATTCAATGCAGCTCTTTATTCAGTTCTTAAAATGCGCAAAACTTTTCTTTTTTTCTATTATTAAAAAATGAACACGTGAGGTTTTGCCTGTTACCTCCTCATATACAATAAATATATCATGGAATACATTACATCTCACTGCAGACAGCGTAGTGGCCACCCATGGGTGCTTAATAACCGCGACTAGTCGTGTATGGATACAATTCTCTGTTAACAAATATTTAACACTGACTGAGATTCACATTCAATACAGACGCACCAAACGCATATCCAGCAGGTTAGTGCAGCGTTCTTTCGCTTCTATAGGACATGGGAGCAGAGGACCGATTAAAGTGCCTGTTAAATTCACGACTACCGTACACAGTGCCTCAAGGGGGATTTCAAACACAGTAATTATATCATGCAGTACTGAAAAAAAAGTGTGTGTCCGATGAGTCACAATTAGCGTTGTAAATAGAAAAAAAAATCTTTGTTTTTTTCTAAAACTTCTGTTACTTTTAGAAAAAAATGAGCCTTCCTTTTTAGGTAGATTTCGAAGAAAAATATACCTATTGAGATCGATACGATATAAAAGTTTTTATATGTTGTTTCGAGCCTTAATAGCTCGGTTAAGTTCGTTAATGAACAAAATCGGTCGCCATCTTGGATCAAAAATGGCCGCCGAACCCATTCTTGTATAGAATACACAGCCTAAACCGCTGGGGCTATTGAAATCAAATTTGGCATAAAGGTACAACATCACTTTTTGATTACAAAAACATTACCTACTGATTTCAAAGACGCCATCTTGGATCCAAAATGGCGGAACTAAGAAATCTATTTTCCATATTGTTTGGGCTAGAGATACGAAATTTGACATTAAGGTGTATTGCCACTAGTAGTTCAAGAAAGTATTACGAAATGTTGAAAAAGTCGCCATCTTGGATTCAAAATGGCCGCCGAACCCATTGTTGTATAGAATACACAACCTAAACGGCTGCAGCTAGAAATATCAAATTTGGTAACACTATACATTATCATTTGTATGTTACTAAAATATTACATGATGTATCCAAAGACGCCATCTTTGATCCAAAATGGCGGACTTATAAAAACATTTTCCACACCGTTTGAGCTAGAGATACGAAATTTGGCATATAGGTGCATTATGACGAGTAGTTTAGGGAAATATTACAACATTTGCAAAAAGTCGCCATCTTGGATCCAAAATGACCGGCCAAAATCCCATTTTGCACACTGTTTGAGCTAGATAAATGAAATTTTACTTGAAGTTGTACCATCACAAGTAGGTCACGACAATATAAGAAAGCTTTCAAAAATTCGTCAACTTGGATCCAAAATGGCCGCCCCCAAAACCCAATTTCCAAATCATTGAAGGTAGAGAAACGAAATTTTCTTTGAAGATGTATGACCAACAGTAGGTTACAATAAATGAGGCAAACCTTCCTTTTGGGGGAGCAGCCCCCCGTGGGAGGGTGCAGATGGATACCATGGTGGTGTAGTGCTGCAGTGAGATTTTGGTTAAGATAAAGGAGGCGCATCCTCTCAAAAGCACTGAAGTTGGGGGCGAACCCCCTACGGGTTTCTGGGGGCAGCGCTCCAAGCGAAACAAAGCGAGTGTATATATATATATAATAATAATAATAAATCACAGCCATATTCAATCCACTAGTGGATGAGGCCTCTCCCCGAAGGGAGGAGTTGGTCTACTGCTCCCACGCTGACCAGACGGGTTGGGAGAGGAGAGCCGAAGCTCTCACTGTGATCGCCACTGTCTTTTATTCACAGCAGCTCCTCAATTGTCCTCACGATGCTGGGTCAACACCGAAATTTTTGAGCCCCCACCGGGAATCGAACCCGGGACCGCTCGCACTGAAGTCGAGCGCGCTACCGACTATATATATATATATATATATATGTCTTGTGAGGTATCGTTGAAGAGCTCTTGATGCATAATCTACAAAACAATAAATAGTTTCTCGATAGCTCTCATATAAGGCGAGATTTGAATTTTTGAAAATAAAAAAAAAACTTCGAAATCTACCTCAGTCTGTATTCCTACCGAAAGGTTTTTTTTTTCTTTAATTTGCGTTTTTTTAAAGCAGCAATTTGTAATACTGAATTCACAAGGACGAAGGGGAGAGGTGGAAGATTCTCCAGATTTTAGCTGTTTTTGTCTCTGCAAGCAGACTATTATAAACCAATTTGATTTAAACAGTGGCGATCTCGACTTCGAGGTGCTACTTGAGAGGCACATGGGTTCGACTCTCAGTGCGGAGCATCCTGATTGAAGTACCTCACATATATATCGTATATTTTCCTCTTTTCTTATCGAATTCAGCCTATGGCAAGGTAACACTCGAATATAAATTCCAATGAGTGGTCACTATAGGCTGTTCATAAAGTAATGGACATTTATCTGAAAATTGTAATTATCATATTGAAAATAGAGGTAATTATTTCATTAAATTATAGATAAAAAAGGGAAAACAATGAGAATATATTGTTTACACCAAATGCTGGAAAAAAGTTGATGACACATTGATTATTTAGCATATTGATACTATCTAAGCTCATTGCATAGAATATACATCGTATGGACAAAAAAGTTGGTATGGTACCATATTGATCATATTATTATCGTTGGCCACTGTATAAATTATAGTTATTACCATGATTTAAGGTAAAAATGTTAACTTCGGAAACATCTCATGCAACATAGGCGGTGAGTGCGTACAGAAAAGCCAAGCTTAAGAAAATCGGTTAACGCACGCAACACACGCAGAAATCGCACACGTGTTTAGCCGCCCTAAGAAAATCCTAAGTATTGCACGATTATGAAATAAAATTGGTGCGGTTTATGGGGTTTAATTCATAAAATGAGTCAAAACTGTCATTATTGTATTCGGGCATGTAGTTATTGTGATCTAGGAGGGGGAGAAATGGAGGAAGCTAAGCGGGTGGTTCAGGACCCACCCACTTTTAGTAACTATTGCACGACTATGCTAGTCAAGTGATAGTGGACATTCTTGGATGAAAAAATTGTTTTCTTAATCTGGTGCCTAACTAGATTATAGTTTTGAAAAACTTAGAAATCGGTGGCTGAGGACTAATCTCTGCGTGTGTTTAAATACAGTAAGGCCATTTTAAGGTATTAGTCACTTACGCTTGTTACCGAAACAATACGTTTCCGAGTAAGCATCCTCGAAATTATTTTTATATATTTTTTTTTATTTCTTGTAGAAATCAATCATCGAAAATTCATTGGATCTGCAGAACACAATGATCGTCTATCTGTCTATAATATCTTTAGTGTTGGTAAGTAAGTCCAACATGAGCAAATTTCGTTACTATAGTTGAATAAACATAAAATGAATTTTTGGATTACTAAATTATATGGTTACTAAGTATTCAGTATATACAAAATAAAAGTTTATAATAAGTTTTCACTCCTTATATTTGTTAATGATAGTTTCAGAGTTCGATTCATAAGTTGAAATAAAATAAATAGATATTTAGATGTAGTCAATAGTAAAAATATTCTCACAAATGATGTTATTTTCCTTAAAAAGTAAAGCTCAGAATCAGTGCCTGTTCTATCATTATATCATTACTTGACGGGAAAGAAAATTTAGTCGTGTTTTATCAAAATAATTCTAGAATAGGGTAGAATAGACGCTTCTTTAACAACAAAATATAGTTAAGTATTCTGTACTTATTTTATAAATATTTGTAATATCAAAATTCCGTATAACAAATCACCTCTCTGCAACAGAACAAGAAGTTTCTTACTCCTCGGGATGACCGAAAGAACGCGCTCACTTTCAATTCTCGCGAGGTTCATTGAACGGAGTGGTTCGTAATACATTTTACCAAAAACTGTACGCCCTTAGGAACTTACTACTTCTTTAGGACGTCAATAACAATTCAATCAATCGACGAGTTTTCTACATACCAAACTATCCATTGTTGGATGTTCAACTATTATGTTGGAAGGGTAGCTTGTCTTTTGAATTGAAATTCTCATGTAACGTAGGATTTAACAAAATGTGGCAATAGAAAAAAAACCTCCCTAATTTGCAATACCTAGCAGTCAATGAGAAGATGGCATAACGATCTTCCTTTACAATATAAACATCTGCTATTACTAAATTTAGGTTAATATCAAATGAGGGATGCTACTAGTGCCAGAGAGTGTCATCCGATGTTGATGAAATTTGTTGCTAAAGTACGTTAGATCAACATGCGAAAGTCAAAATTATATTTGCATCTTTCAATAAATATGAACTAAGAAAATGATGAACACTATTTATCTTTTAAAATATTGTATGTAAACAAACTGTATATATTGATGAATATTCAGTAGAGAGGGTGTTAACTATTAGAGGATATGATCATCAAGGTCCCAATTTCATATGAACTGTCAACAATTTTGAGAAAGTTTCTTGGAAAACTTCCAGTACACCAGGCAACCAGGGATGATAGTTTTAGCAATATTACTGAAAAATCGGAAAACTTTTAATATCCAAAATTATTCAAACAGAAAACTTAGTTAGATATTTCCCGATTATTATTCATATTCGCGCAACCGGCTATTATTCAGTTTCTCAATATTATTATTTACACTATAATACAGTAAAATTATTTTCGGGCTGTTCAGTAAAAACGATTCTTCAGCGCGTTAACCACAGATTTCATACATAACTCTGAAAATTGTTTGATTAAATTCTTGAAATTAGAAAAAAAAAACATTTTTGTTAGTAACATTACTAGAAATTTTAAAGCAGCAAATTTGTCTGATTTTTTTTCAGGAAAGCTTCTGAAAATTGTTTACAGTGTGAGAATAGGTTATAATCTGTTGAACTGGATTGGAATTTAGTAGAAATACTTTGTTGAATTTAGTATTGTCATTATTTTATTACTGTAAGAGATAATCCCCCGGAACATGTCTTTGAAAAATAGCAAGAAACTCTACATCAAAATGCTTTGCCATTTAAAATAATTATGCACCCTATATATCAATTATTTTTTTAATTGTAGCTCTCCTCGTCTGCACAAAAGAATGACACAGATGATGTTGAGAGTAACCTTACCTCACCTTCAGGTAAATATAACTTTGCAACAAACTTATTACAAAGCTAATTTGGCTGTCTTTGATATTTATTTATTAGGAAGAATACAACAGGCATTTGCCCAGTTACAGTATTCTGTAAAACGTAAATCAAACTTAGTATTTATCTTACCAGGAATGCTTAGTAAATTATAATTATTACACACTGTCAATAGTATCAACAAAATAAAAGCATAATATATGCTAAACCCAAGAGTAATACATCAATATAAAGGAAAATTTAAAATTAACATGGCTAATCCAAGTGGAGTAATAATGCATATTATATTATACTATAGTATAAGTTAATACTGCATAATATGAAAACACAAAGTAAATATACAAATATAGATATAAGAATAATATAAGACTGATAATTCAAATATAAATAAATGATTTATAATTCCATTTTAGGCTTTTATGTGTCCATCGCAAAGCCTCTCCTTTTTGCAATCCTATGTTAATAAACTAGAATTTGCTACAGTAATTTTGCTTGCTTTAGAATAACTTTATTAAATTCTAGAAACTTCTTTGGCTTTGATTAAACATATCTACCTTATTTTTCATTCCAAATAATCTGTTGTACGAAAACCACACTCTCCAAATGGGTGATTTTTTTAGAATCTCAGTTTGGGGTTTCATACCGTGAAAAAGCCTTTGTTATTCATTCGGGTTCTATTATCCGGTATCCGAAACTGGATTTCGGAGAATAAGTTCTATCTAAGCAGTTCTTCTCCTGTTCTCCAGCAAAATGGCTTCAAAATTCTAAATTAGGTTTATATAATGCTCAAATTTAGCTCAAAAGCCAGTTGTTGTTTTTTACGTTAGGAACGTGAGGAATTTAGATTGAATCTTTTCTATTTTGTGACAATTAATTTGAGTCGTGGGATTCCAAATGGTGGATGCATGTTCAAGTTTCGGTCGACCCAACGAATTATTTAACTTTTGGTATGTGCTAGTCATTCTGAAGTCCCTTGCTGTTCTATAAATCAATCTTAGAATTCTGAGAGATTCTGCTCTTGTATTGTTTGCATGACAATTAAACGTTAGTTTAAAGTCAAAGATAACCCCAAGATTTTTTTCTGGTCTTGGTAAAACAATGTTGTTAAGTCAGTAAGGAAACTGAATAAACATTCGTCGTCTAGTAAATGTAATCGTAGTGCATTTCTTGATATTCATGTTCAGTTTATTTCCGTGACACACCTATTTTTGCCATCTAAATCTTCTTGTAATTGATATTTTTTAAAGTTATTTCAACTCTATAAAATATTTTAAGAATATATAGGTTTTCAGAGTTTATTACAGAATCAGGAAAATCGTTTATGAATAAAAGCAATAGTAACGAGCCTAAATTTGAGCCCTGAGATATTCCTGATGTCATTTCGAATTCTGTTATAAATTCTTTGTAGAGAACGGATTGTACACGGTGTTGTAAGTAAGACGAAAGTAAATTTACTAGGTTTTCCGTAAAATTGAAGTGCTTAAGTTTGGCAAGTAATATGCAATGAACGGTCTACTGTGTAAAGGTTTTGACAAAATGAGTATACAGTGGAACCTCGATAACTGGAATTCCTTGATATCTAGAATTTTCTTGATTCCCCTTCATCTTCCCTATTTCACGCCGTCTTCATTTACCTCTACAAGTCAAATGTTGTAAAATAGAAACCTCGATAATTCGAACTTTTTTTGTTTTCTGGACATGCCGTTCAACATCTATAACCAGAAATCTCTTCCTAAAGAACATCTGCAAGTCGAAGTTTAGGAAGTTGAACGGTTTTAGCGGAACGAGATGAGGCGTCAGATGCTCACGCCACTACCAGTGCTGTCCCAGCGAGTGTCTTTGAAGTCGTGATCAGCATGCAGTTGAATGTTTCATATGATGATGAAGCAAAAATGCAGGACCCTAACTGCAGAAAAGAAGCGTCAGTCAGTTCCAGTCCTCTATAATTCGAAATTTCATATTATTTCTTTCAGTAAGTCAATCCCCGCTAAGTCGAAATATTCGACAACTCGAATTTTGTCTTTTCCTCTTCAGATTCGAGTTAGCAATGTTCCACTATATATAACATCAACCGGACCTCCATTACCTAAAGTTTTAGCTATATAATTATAAAATATTACATGATATTGAAACTTTCAAGTTCTTTCATGTCGTTAGTTATATATATCTATAGAGAAGTCCATCTATCGTATTTGTTTATCGGTGTTACAAAAGTTCAACCTACACGAAAAGTAAGCTACGTTTACTGGAGAGTTGTTGTTTTTGTGGAAATTAATTAGGAAATAGGACTGGGCAACGTTCAACGTTCTCTAGTTTTATTATTATTTATTTTTACGAAGAAAATATTCGAAAAAGTGTGAAAGAGAGTCGAAAGACATTATTATATTTCTTAGATCGAAATTTAAAATAAATCATAGCATAGATCTTAGATCGAAATCGGAAGCATTCAAAAACATAATGTGAATTAGAATTAACTAAAATTGCAACTACTTAACAGGAGTATTACAATCCTTGAAATCATATGATATTAAGAATGAAGTAATTGAGGGATTAGAAGTTAAAATAGCAATCTCCATTTTGGGGGAAACCGAGATTTTGATGGAATTGTATATATTAAAGCGTCTAATGAAGATAAATGAAAGTAAAACCTTGTGTATTTTGTATTTTCTTTTACGTAAGAACCACAAGAAAAAGTACCCAAATACTATTATATTTACCTCCATAAATTTTCTTTTCTCTCTCTCGTGTTTTTTTCTTTTTTTTCTTTTTTTTTCTTTTTTTTTGAGTGGAGATTACAGCTTTTGCTTCTAAGTCGCACAATTTTACTGTATCTGGGAACATAGACTCAGGTTTCCAAGTCTCATCACGTATGAGGATAGCCTGAGTAGATAACGGAATCCAGTTTTATCTTTATATGATATTCTTGTTCTAGGTCGCGTCAGCGTATCGTGTTACCTTAAGAATAAACGAAAACATGCAATAATGTTGCGTCATCAAACTTTGCGCTAAACTGATCAAAACAGTTTCAGAAATAATTTAACTAAACAAATTACGAAATCCGAAGCTGACGTAGGACTCTCGTTAAGGTCGACAGACGAGAACAGAGTTTGGAAAGTGCGGTTTCAATTTTAGCAAAGAACAGATAGTTAACTATCAGAATGATTGAGATGAAGTTAAGTATTCTGGTCGCCGCATGTACAGTGGGGAGTTTTGACTTGAAACAATGTTCCACTACTTCCTCAACTTAACTTCCTTCCAGACCTGATCTCATGCTCTGCGATTTTCATTCTTTTTAATTAAACGACAGTCGAAAAGTTATCATTTGCGACACTAAGCAATCTCCAAGAAGCTACTATATCGGTTTCAGAAAGCATGACATCCAGCATAGTTATTAGGAATGGAAAACTCTGTGGTAATGGTGTATGCAGTACTAAGGATAATACTAAGAAATTATAGGTAAGTATTATGTTTAATCTCGGCCTGAGCCTTAGATGCCTAAAGGCCATAAATTCAAGTTAATTCAATTCTGCAGAAATAAATAATTTCCATTACTTTCTATTGAATTTCCATTACTGAGACAAACTTTCTATTCAAAAATAAATACGACATACGAACGTATCTACTAAGCTTTGTTTCCTACTTAGGCTAGTTTATAAATATTATGTGTATTTGGATGATGCTTTGCATTTATAATCCTCATGGAATCTTAAAAAACGTCAAGCCTCTTTCACTATATCCGTGGAAAACAGAATGAGGAAGGTAACACCAGGTATCTCCCTGGTAATTATTTCAAGTAAATTTCACTATGGTACTGGCATGCTTTGAATACTGGAAACTCAGGAAATCTTCAGTTAGGATGGGAGGCTCCAGGATGAACTAAATCCCGCTAAAACCATGTTCGGTACTTTGTAACTTAATCAATAAGAGTGTAAATTTAAAATATCAGCTATTTTGAATTTTCTATTGACTAGAGAAGATATGTCAAAGATAAGTTCACTACCAACTGATTTCTTTAGTCAAGAGATGAAGTAATTTTTAATTATTTTATAAGATTAAATAAAACAATATCGTTCAAGAACATACGCTATTAAGAACTGCAAATCTACGGTAATTCAGAAAATATTTTCTTATACATGTTTTCAAAGAAAACATTTTAATTAATCTTTTGATTTCAGAGAAAGAAGCAGCTTATCCTATCCCAATCGAGGCTCTTGGATTGGACGAAAACGAACCTCAATTAACCATAAGCGTACCTGTATCAAATATATTAAGGCGACAACATGTCAATCACGTTGCACGTACAGACAGATGCACGGTAAAGAATGATTTTCTATTATTTGTTTGTCTCCTGTAGGATTTTATGTAGAGTCAATTTCTCATAACCTTTTTTTCAATAACTAAGAAAGGTAAATCAATTGAAAAACAATATATCACAACATTGTTCAAGGTTCTCTAAGATAGAAAACGGTCTATGTGCCAGAGAATGTAAACCAGTGCAGTAAGGTTTGTAAAGTAAGCTAGTTGCGGGTCTCTCATCTCATAACTGGTTAGCTTCTAGACATATAAACACTTTATAGTAACAAATCTCTTCCTTTGAGTACTTTTCTCGATGTTTTCTGCTGTATGTAACCAATGAGATTCATGGCATAAAAATCATTTCAAATTACTATTTCGTACACCTTAAAAATTTCTTGTCGTTAGTTCCTATGAATATGATGTGCCATGAATTTCTCACCGTGTGTGGTACCCATTGATCAAGGTTTCTTGCTTCCTATCATATTTGGAATACTGGTGCGATCTACCATATCGATTGGCGTGTATCCGATTCAGTTATATCTTTGAAATGAACATGATTAAAGAATGTATGGTAAAGACCATGAATACTTATTTTGGAAACTCGTATCATTCGATAGCAATATTTTTAACCCACGACATATGCTTTCTCGTTTAATATTGAATTTAACGTCATAGTCACAGAATTACCTGGTTTAACTTCATAAGGAATAATTAAGTGATTTTAGTTAGCTTCACGGTTCATTTTATCAACACTCTAACCAAGCAACTAACAAGGCTAATTTACTGAAGCAAGTTTATCGTTAAATTTGATATATCTTACGCGTCAATAATGTACGGTGTAGCTCGGAAAGAACCCAGAAATTGACCAATGTACTGTTAGAAATCATCAGTCCTCGTTTCTCTTTAGTGAACAACAATATTGTTTCTGAAGAAGTTTTTTCATTGTAGTTGTCAAGAATGTTCTCGTATGTCTAAAACATTTAATCCATTAAGATGATGTTCGGAGGAATACTCATTTTCTATTGCAAGTACACCAAATAAGGTGATATTAAGTGTCCATTCATAGAGACGTCATTGTTGTTGGATCGACGACCGATCTCTTTTAAAACAAACATACTCAGAAAATGATTCATAGGGGAAAATATAAAATTCTGGTGGATATCTACTTATTTGTGGTTAATAATTTCGGTCTTTTAAGGAAGCTAGAATAGGCTTTATTAGTTCCTCGGGTTCCAACAATTTAATCAGAGGTAACAAAGTTATTACGAGTGACAGATATGCATTGTTAGTAGGAGGTAAGGGAGATGAAAACATTATAGTCAGTGGTAGAGTAAGCATTAGACAAGCAGGTGACCACGGTTCGATTCAACGTCAGTCCAGCGATTAGTATTTATGTTCATCTTCCAGCTTATTTCTTCATACATAGATTATTGTGGGATATAACATCAACAAAATAAATACAAAGTGTTTATACAACAAAAATAACTACATATTGTTAATACAAATTGTTTCATAAGACTGGTCATGTTAAGAAAAACACTTGGTCTTACTGGGTCTACACATTTATACGATTTCTTGTTAGCTCTTACCGACCTACATCACTGATGTTTGATTATAAAACTCTTTCTAAAATTTTGAAAATATATTAAAAGTTTGTTATCTTGTAATATCAGCGAAGTCACATACAATTGCATCAATTTCTTCGTAACGCTTACTGCAGACCAATGAAGCCAAGTCATCGACTAATATTCTGTGCCCCAAGTACAAGAATCCGAATGTGTGTGTGTGTGCATAGGCGTGTGCAGGATGTAATGAGAAGGGGGTGCTAGTTGAAAAGTAATAGGCAAGGCTAGACAGCTCCCACTTTCCGGCTTGAAGCAGACCTGATGGTCTGTTTCCACTCTTAAAATCAAACGTCAATCCAGCACGTGGTTTAATACTCAATACCACTGGTTAGTTAAGTACATGAAGACTTAAGTTTTATTCCTGCACTTACGGAAAATATCTTTCATTTTCTTGAATATTTTCGTTGTCACTTTTGTGGCTCTCAACTTCCTCTATCTCTAAATGTTCAACTTTTGCCTTGCCAATGTGGGTACCACAGTGCCCATGGCACCCACGCTATTCAGCATGCGATAGAGGACAAATTACTCTGAATTGAGATTACTCGCACGTTCTTCAGAAATAATTAGTTGATCGTAATGGTTTATATGGCCTTATTTGCTTCACTTATAATGAGAATTTTAAAAATAATAAAAATTAGATGCATCATTTAACTTTGTTCTTCGTGTATAATTAACAAAGATGAACGGTTTCTTTCCTTTGCTTGAA
>JAGDQP010001052.1:94034-112097 GCA_022664845.1 Lepisma saccharinum
TATATATATATATATATATATATATATATAGCCAGTTTAACAGCTCAATGTTTCACTACATAAGTCTGACAAAGTAAACATATTGATAGGGCAGATAAAAATTATAATTTATTTTCTTCCATTATGTTTAGTATATGAAAGTATGTGCGCATGCAAATTTTGGTTACTCAAACGTAATTGCTTTGCGAGAGGTTCGTGATACAAAAGTCAATTTGAATTTGAATTTATTTATGGCCTTTTGGCATCTTAGGCTCAGGACGATATACAATTCAATTAAATTGAATTGAAGGTATTTGGCTCAGGTCGATGAAATAAGTCAAATTCTTCTCTGTGAAGAGTGATCAAAAAGTGTGAAAATATCCTTATGCTTTTAAATTACTGAAGGAAATGGAAAACAAATACCTAGTAATGGAGACTGGCTGAAAGGAATTACCTATTGGAGGGTGTTCTTCAAGGCAGTCATCTTGAAATCTGCCATATTGAATCTCGATTGATTTTCATGGAAAAGGGTTCGTGTAATATATCATTCGGGGGTCAGAATCTTACAGAAAATACGGTACGTTTTTGAAGATAATCTTCCCTTAAATTTATGATTGTGATAAGGATGTTTCCACACTATTTGATCCCACTCTTCACAGATAAGAATTTGACATTTTATAACATCGATATCTCCTAAAGCTATTGCTCTCAAGTTGCCAAATTTTGCGTGCGCACATGCTTTGACATTCGATTCATGACAGAAGAAAAAATATGTTTTATCTGCCTTATCAGTATGATTGCTTGATAAGGGTTCCAAAGTAGATTATTTTAAATTTGACGCCTTTCTCCCAAATTATATTCTTCATATGAGTTCTATCTGTTCCAAAAACTGAAAAATTACGTTCGTGGAAACTTTCCGGGACATTGGCACGATGCGAAATCCTGGAGGGATGGGGAATTTCCCTCAACAAAAATCTGCCTAGTAATTTTCCCTCCAACTACGATCTCCTCAGAGAATTAAGATTATATAAACAGTTAGTGACCTCAAAACAAAACAAAAAATCATCCTGTGGAAAAATTGCAAGTTTGGAACTGGAGGCGTCCAAAGTTAGCGTGCCATCGGTAGAAATGACCTCGTATCTCCCCTAATAACGACGCAAGGCGTGTTGGTTTAACAATTCACAATCGAAGTTGTATGAATACACCTATTTCAGCAAAAACATATGATTGAGTAAGTGGCGCATAGAAAGGCTTTCCAGTGGATGAATCTCATTGTTAAGTAATTAATATGGTTTAAGAGGTCAGTCTAGTAATCGCCTCAAAGCATTTGCTAAAATAATTAGATGTATTGGGTACAAGCTCGATTGTGATTTGCTAAACCGACACGGCATTCAGTTCTGGATATATTATTTATGATAATGCCTTAATAGTTTTGCACGTAACTACAATGAAAGAATAAAAAGTGTATCAAACACGGGTATTACAATACCCGTCTTCCCTTTTATTCTTTATGCAACTACCATTGTTTTAAAGCATGTACATTCGCTAAACCAGGAGAATGAACATGTGGACAAACAGAGCAGAATATTTCAACTATCTACGTAAAAGCTTCGGTAAACTTTATTTTATATGGTCCATTTTAGTAACTTCTGCCTTTGACCCATCACTATTAAATGCGTAATGACTGCAATGCTCCTTAAAATCCACAAACATCCATGCCTCAACTATCTACGTCTGACCTCAGTTGAGAAATAGGAGCACTTTCTGAATGAAGAATTATTACAACTATTTACATAAATACATTAGTGTTCCGTTCTGTGTTCATACCGTACTCTGCTGATTTTTGCCTACGTTTTTTTTTAATTTCAGCTTTGAAAACATGACTATCATTGACCAACTTAAAGAAGACAATGATTTGAACATACCATAAAGTCTAAAATAATAATCATACTTGTTTTTTATAGAACTGCCTCCGAATGTTCCTGCTGATTCGTCTGACAGATCTAGAGTTCGAAGACAGTTGCCTTTAGAGCCCGTAAGTTTTAAATTTATTTTACTTAATTACAAGTACTAGGAATATTCAAATTTTAGTTAATATGAAAGTAGATGACAAACTACTCACTTAGACTTTGGGGTTTCTGAGTTACGTCAAATTACACGTAAGTCAGATTAAATTAACGTTGTTATTTCTGACGTAAAAGGTACAGTTCGTACAAATAATTTGTTACCAGATAAGTGTGGAGAAGTAAAAAAAAAATTGTATTAAGCCTATCTAAATCTCAATAAATAAAACTTCTTGTATCTACATCATGAAAAGAATTTAATTACAGGGGTTCTTTAAACAACAAATGAGTGTAAGTGTATTAACATGGAAAAATTGTTTCCAGTGTCAAAATTATCTTGCATTCATGAACATCGTGGTGTTACACTACGAAAAGTTAAAAAAAAATAATCATGGTAACTATATCTGTGGAAGCTGTTAACTTGAATTGATTTTACCATTCTACTTAAGATAACATACTACCAATTTAGTTCACAAATTCGCCATAAGGGAACTGGCGAGGGACTATGCTTGCGCATCGACGCTGGAGACAGGCACTTGTTCAAATTCTACTCTCATCGGATATCGTTACTATAAGTTTATCCGGTTTCATTCACTCATCTCAGACAAATACAGGGAGTACCTTAAGTTGAGCTCACGAATACCGCTGCCTTCTCCTTTCTTTCTCAGCGAACAAAATATTGGATTTTCATCTTTGAGATGTCCGATTTCAAGCAGTGGTGTAAAAATCCTGAAGACAGAAAAAACGTTCTTTTAGTACCGTAAAACTATTGTAACCCGCGAGAGATGATGTGGGGTATTCTGTAGCCCCACAAGAGATTTATTTCTCAGTAGTTTGTATATTCCTTAAAATTGAGAGTAGTCTGTTTGCATACCTTTACCTGCGTTCCTTTACTTATGCCACATGACTACTACCTTACTTTGTTCAGAGTTTATTCAAAGTTATATTCACGGGTTCAATTTTAGTTCCTTCGATTACATTATGAAATACATGTTCATTAAGCTAAGCACCACTATATGCAGACAGTTGATTATACATCGAAGATTCTGTCACAGAAAATTGTGTCTGCTGCTGTTGATACATTTTATTCAAGAATGTGTAACCATATAGTAATATAAATGGTAATAACGTAATGCGTTACAACTTGATTAGCATCCGGTTTTTCCGTGAATAGAAGATCTGCAAAACACTACCCGGGACTCCAAGAGCTTTAGTAGCCCGATCGAAGACACGGCTTCTCTCACAACAAACAACTTAAACTAGTTAACATAATACTGTACTTCTGTAAAGATAGGCGTATATAGAATATATGAATTTATATGGAATTAAATTTTGACATGTTATTTGGAAGCTATAAAAGGCATCCGACTTTCCCAAACTGAAGGTCTTTCAGCACGATTCTAACCCGAAATATAGATCAACTTGTTGGGTGCCGAAACCGCCCATTTTCTCCCACGTCAAATATTAATTGGACGTGGAACTCATAGGTATGTTGTATAAAATAACACTAATGTAGAGTTTAGTACTCACGAGCAAATTCTTCAGTGTCAGTTGAAATTCTCCCTCCCACTATAGTTCTCACATTAATATTTATATTGTAGTTCTTGTGTAGGTTATACTGATTAATTTGGTAAACTTTATTTTATATGGGCCAGTCTAGTAACTTTTGACTTCAGTCCATCATGATTCGCCCATTTACAGCCTGTTAAAATCCACAAACATCCATGCCTCTGCCAAGATTCGAGCGCGGAACCTTCGAGTCGTTGGCCTAACGCCTTAGACCGCACGACTATCTGATTTAACTTGTTGACTTGTTAGGTCTTCTATCTACTGACTGATTAATTATTTTGACTGTTTATAATGTCTTTCTTCATTTATTTTATTTTTAAATTTTATATTTAATTTTAGATAAAATATTGATTTATAAAATGACGTTCTTATTGTTTCTAGATGTTTCTGTGTGAGATTTCTAGTTCCGTATGTACGGGAATTTAAATCCCATTTGCTTCTTTTCAACTTACATTAGGACAAATTTAAAATATAATTTTGAAAGGAGGTAGCAATGAAATTTTCTTATTCATCTCTTCTACTCTATTAATCTTCTCATAATGTTATTTTGTTGCATTAACAATGGCTTCAAGTGCGATAGATAAGAAGTACCTGAGCTTAACATGTCATACAGAATGCACAAACATTATATTTCATACATAATTTACTGTATACTAGAGATGGGTTCTCAATACTTTCGATACCTCTATACTCACCATACTTAGAAGAAATTGGTATCGATCGATATCTAAAATAATGAACTTGATACTTTTTTGGTACTTTTATATCTTCTTTAACACAGACGTCTCTCTGAAAATAATCCTGTAGTAGTATAGTGTAGTAGAAAGAGGCTTCTTGAGTTTTTAAAACAAAGTTACTTCAAAGGGTTTTATACGTTTCATATGTTGAGAAGTGAGAGATGATGGATAAACATGACTACCTATTGAAACTGGGAAATTTTACTTTTCAGAGCTTCTAAGCCTATATTTAAGAGGGCTCCGTCTAAAGCCGCAGAATAGAAAGGACAGCAGTGACAAATATTGTTTTCTTGATCATTTTTTTTTTCAATTCAATTTCATAACAATACCACAGAAAGTAGCCAACAATGCTTAAAATTACAAATATTTATAACTGAATAATTTAATAAAGTCAAAGATTTAAGGGGTAGGAAATTTACACATTTGGATTTTACTTTTAGTTACCATAATTATTTATTATTTACATTGTAGAACACTGTTGAGGAAAATATCGAGTATCGAAGATACGAAATAAGTATCGGTATTGTGTATCGAGTGTAGAGAAATGTTGGTATGGATCCATCTCTATTATACATGTGTGCGTACGATGAATGAACTACGTAGGAAGTAAAGTTACTCATTGTATGTGAGAGGAGGTGCGGGGTATTTTCTGATCCCAAGATGAAGCAGTATATATGTTTCTTTCAATCGATTGTTTTGCTTTTCATATTCATGCAAGGATTCAGCCATAACCCCAGTGGAGGGATGTCACTTCCCAAATTCTTTAGCACACTCTTTCAGCTTTGAGATGTTTAGACTTTAAAATAAAAAAACTATAGAAAATGTGTAAAAGTCTATAATACATCCTCCCCAAAGTTTGACTTAAATCGTTCAAATTGATACTCCTGGTAGATTTTCTGTATTTATTCATACACGAAATGTTATTGAGCTTGCGTATTCTATCTTATGAAGAACACCCTGAACGAACCAGCACAATCATCAATTTTATAACTTCTCGTACATTTTGAGTAGGTTATGTTCTAATGATACTGAAGGAAGCAGGATATAAATTCTATAAACATAACAGGGGAGAGCTCTTTCTGGGATATAGAACTAAAATTTTCGCATTTGAATACAGAAGTTGATCACTGTAAAAGTAAAATAATCGTTAACTAACTAACTAACTCTATGGCTTACGGAACTCGCAAGTTCATCGCCGCAGTAACCATTCGCCATTGGATTCTATCCTGGGCAGCATCAAGATAGTTTTAATCACGAACGCCTACTTCTCGAAGATCTCTTCTAATATTGTCCTCCCAACGACGTCTCGGTCTTCCCAATGGTCTCTTTCCATCTGGCTTTTCAACCAGAATAAAATATAATCTTCGTTTTTCCCCAATCGAAGCTACTATACATGACCTGCCTACCTTAGTCGCCGTGATTTCATTAGTCTTACAACATCTGGCGAATCGTACAGTCCGTGGATGATGATGATGATGATGATGATGATAATAATAATAATAATAATAATAATAATAATAATAATAATAATAATAATAATAATAATAATAATAATAGAGTAAGTAATAAAATAATACTATAATAAGTAATAACAATATTGTAATAACAAAGTGGTGGTGGTGGTGGTTGGGGTAATGATAACAGTAATATGATTAATAGCAGAAGAAAAGTCTGAAACAATTATATGTCGATTCAATTACAACATATTCAGAAAACACATAAATTAGGCTGGGGCACGTTGGATTAGAAATACAGTTGACTCCCGATTTACCGTGGTAATAGAGGGAAAGATATCCACAGTTAATCCAAAAGCAGGAAAAAAAAGAGAAAAAAAAATAGCCACTAAATAATGAACAGAAAAATGTTACATGCAATTTACTTGTACTGTATTTTCATGAACTGTGTTTAATAAAGTTTCAAGTCAACTGTATCAACAAATAAACGTAACAGGGGCACTAAGCGGGGGGACAGGACACAGGAAATACCCTGTTACGTGAGGAAGGGATTTGTAACTGCAGTCAGGTTGTTAAAAAAGTTGGGGTTAGGGGAAGGGTGATGGGAGACCTGAATAGTCGTTGTCAACTCGAATCTCATTGTCAAATTCCATGTCTGCTCTCTCTCTCTCTCTCTCTCTCTCTCTCTCTCTCTTCCTCTTTTTCTCTACTGGTCCTGCTGATGTTCTTGCGATTGATGCAAATCTTTCCTTTTCTTGGCGAGCACCGGTTAAGCCGCAACTCGATTAAACAACTCCTGGTAAATCGGGAGTCGACTGTATAACGAAGTTATTATTTTTAAATTTCTGCTTTTCTAAGTTACATTTTTATTATTACCTTTGACCGATTCTATCATTTAATTTTATTTTTCAGTGTGGTTCTAGATGTGTGTTACAAAGGATGGATATGGTAAGTTGAAAATGAATGTTATATTGACTACCACGTATTTATTTACCTTATTTGGTTACATAACGCAAATTACTTCTTTCACAGTAAGTGAAAGATCGTGTCGTATTTTGTATGCTTTTGAAGTATTCTAATTTAACTTGTGTTGATTCTAAATTTTCACCAATTTTTAGTTTAAGTATTCACTTGTAAGGAAATTTTCTGGATTTGTCCATAATTTTTGCTCATTGTTAGTCTTTTAAAGCTCATTTTGAACTCCAGACTTGCAGATACAACTGTCTTTACACTACAAAGAAAGAACAGTCAAAGAACAGGGTAAGCCACACAGACAAAAAACACGTAATTACTATTTCTTCGCAGCCATCATAAACAGTGTGTAGTCTGATATACCACTTATCTTATCGTATTAACTATGGAGACTCGCACGGAAACAAGATAATTAATGTCAGACTGAACACAGATGTCATAATTATGGCCCCGAGGAAATGGTAACCACACCTTTATTGTCTATGTGGGTTATACTGAACCGCTCAATTAAGTATGGATTTATTTATGAGTGTAATTTTAAACACCAGCGGAGAACTCGTATTAAATCTACGTTTTGAAAAGTGTTGATGTTTAAATATCTTATAGTTGTTATAACATACGAGTATTTTAAAAAAAAATCCGCTCTCGTCTGTTCATATGGTCTGTTCATATAGTAAAAGGCTAAAAGCATTGCAATGAATCTTACTTCCGACACTTCTAACAAATATTTTGCCTCTTCTTACTTGTACTCGTACTAACAAAATGGTGTCACTGACAGTTGCGTTGCTCACTAGTCACTACTACCATATGTTAATGTTTTGAAGTAAAAGTGCATTCTAACTATCACCTAAATATGTGTCAAGTACAGTTATGTTATTTTCTGTTACATTCGTATGATATGGTAATCTTCCACTACTTGCGAATGTCTCAAATTTTATCTTTGCCCAACAACTTTAAAACACTGACACAAATGTAATCTATATTATCTCATTTTGGTTTAAATATATCTAATGTGTTAACATGCTTTCAGGTTCGTACTTCTGGCCTACCAGACGTCGACAAATATGAAAAAATGTTAAGGGGAATGACTGGACCTGAGTGGGGGAGTAGCATTACTAGAGCAAACTGGAAATGTAATGTACGAATGAACTTCTGGATCCAATATTACCGTAAGAATAATATTCCTTAATTCAAATTATATTTTATATATTATAATTCTAAGACTGATTTATATTTACGAGAAATTCTTATTTTAACTTTCGTGACAGCTTTAGAGAAAGAGATGTTTATGTCTTTGTGTACGTATATGTGAGTGTGTGAAGATCGCTATGAAAATGACGCAAATTTACTATTACATCATGGGAACCAAATTGACAGTGATTTACTATAATTTGAATGAAGAAAGTTTTCCAGTAAACACCACACACTTTTGTAGCTGTAGAAACGATTAAACCAAATGTTTGTGCTCATCTTTGAAGTAGTATTAACAAACAAATGAACGTTTATCTGACGTGCTCTTCTTTACTTATTTATTACTTTAATTTACAATTCTTCAAGTTCTTAGTATCTACAACTTAAGTCATCTTAAGCTGAAGGGACTCCGTCCTTCAGTGACCATAACTTCTGTGTAAAGGGTAAGGAAGTTTAAAGGGGTTTACATCTTCTGCCTATAATGGAATTATCATAACTGCATTTTTCGGTGTGATTGACGAAAGAAATTTCTATACATATGGTGATGTATTGTAAAATTTTATAAATCACTGGTAAATCACTAAATATTTCAAATATTGTTGAAAATGAACAGAAAATTTGGTCAGTTGTGAAATTAAAATAGTAAAAGAAGTAAACATCCAAATAAATACACTGACAATAAAATTTACCGTATAGAAAGAACAACCAGAACTAGAATTGTATCTGTTGATTTTTTAAACAATTCAACAACGTGAATACGTTTGCAAAATAATGCTTTAAGCACTCTCAACTGTACCGATACTCCGAAACCTTTACAGCAGCCTTTTGTATAGTAAATATTAAATAAAATTATTTTTAAAACAAGAATTAGTTTGTCAAGAAGACATACGGTATTTGCGTGCTGTAAACAATGATAAATACATTTATGAAACAATTCAGAAGGAAACATTGTAACTTATATTAGCTATTTATTTAGTATAGTACATAAAAATAATTATGTAAATTTAGATACATTCAATATATATCTAAGAATCTAAATGTTATGAATAAAAAAGTAAAAAATACCTATATCTCTACTCGTAATAATCACAATCGATTCATTTCCCTATTACTTTCTTTCCTTTCAGAATTCGTCTATGGAGGGTTAGATGATGATAGTCTGTGCTATCTCTCAAGGTCGTATGTTACGTGTATGAGACATCAGATGAAAAGGGTAACTAGAGTTACTGTAACTCCTATTTAGCTTATAGTTCACACACTTGGTTTACCTAAACTAGGAAGGAGAGTAAAAAGTCCCTCCAGTTGTGAAGTTCAACCCGTTATTCAGATTCTTAACGGAAAAGACATACGGTAAAACGAATGTTATGGAGAGATAAGGCAACGGTGCCATGAGCTTAGGGAAAACCGTACGAAAATTCAGACACCAATCATTAGTGAAGATCATGTCTACTATTTTCTTGGACAGAAAAGATGTCCTTTCAGTGGATTTTATAGTCTGGAACAACAATCACAGCGACAGTTTACCGTAATACGTTTTCTAAATTGAGGCGTGTTATTTCGAACCAGGGACGTGAGATTTTCCCTTTCACGACAATGCGTGCCCACGCACTACTTCCACCCTCTCCAGAAGATACATCAATTCCGTTAGGTATCTTTTGGTCACCCTCCTTTCCAACCCTGACCTCACACCTACATTGACTTCCTAGTCTCATTTCAAGAAGTGGCTAGATTCTCAACGGTTCAAGGAGAGTAAGAAGCTGAGAACGGCACTGCTAAGCTGGCTGAATTCTCAGATGGCGAATTTTCATACGATGCATGTTCCTTGGAACATAAGGCGCTTAGAAAACCATTGTGGCTAAGCAGACATGAACTTGTAGTTGTTTTCTCTGAGTTTGTCTTTTTGACAAACAGGCCCTTTCATTTGAAACACACCTTGGTAATTTTGATTTTATAAAGATTTTTTGTTTATATTTAACATTGAGAAATAGCAAAAGTTGTTTTTGAGTATTAAATAGTCTCTACTAGTCACTTGCTTGATTGCAGCGAAAATCGAAACGACGACAAGCGCCAATATTTAATTTTAGTCTTACAATCTAAGTTAACTAAGCCGAAAATGTGAACTGTAATTTCTGTGAATTCTTTCACCTGGCTTTGCGAGCGCAAAATGCAGTCTAATGAAATCTGGAATATCTCCTAAAAATTATGAATTAAAATGTGGAAGCGTTGCATTGGTTTCGCTCTCAAGCTGTGAAACAAATCTATAACTATGCGAAATGTCTTCAACATATTTTAGGTTCAAATTAAAATTATACCCAGAATATGTAAGAATTAAAGGAGGCTATGTTTCCTGGCATTCCCGCTAAACCGACAGTAGATAAAGATCTAGATGTGCAAACTCGATAAATCATAGTTTATTAACTTTCGTAAATATTGGTGGAGGCTGAATTGGTAGAGCGCTCACGTCTGGTGCTAAGGGTCGTGGCTTCGGTTCTGCTCATGCCATCTGGGCTTTGTGGTGGACAAACACCATGTGCGTGGGTTTTCTTGGGGTTCTCCAGTTTCCATCCACTTTCTTCATTCCACCAATTCATCCCATCATCATTCATCCAGTCTGAGTCAAAGTTGCCTAAGAACTTAAAAACCAAAATTCAAATTCGAATTCGTAAAGAGTGGTCCAAATTTACCTGCAGGTTAAAAGAACATTTTGATAATCATTCAGCCAATCCAGGTGTTGGTTAAGTGTACTCTATTTTTATAAATTTTTCAAATTTGTTAATATTTATTACAACCTTTTGGAACTTCAAATCACATTTTCTGTAAGGAGTTGATGTTATATAGAGAAACATAAGATAATAGTGTACACTTACCAGGAGAACGATGGTGATATGGTGATGAGACATGTTTTTTGGTGGTAAATCAATGATACAAGATATAACATAAGAACATACACAATTACAATTTATTTGAACATTAAAACTATTTTAATCTTGTTAGAATTGTGACGTAACCGACCTGGCAAGCTTCTAAGGACAGGACCTACAGTTTTTGTTATAGTGGACTCCGTACCACTCCAAGATTCAATAATGTAGTTCTTATGCATAGAAAACTAAATAGTATTTTTACAGACTAGTACTAACTTACCCCACTTAATTTTTTGCATCTTGCTATATTTTGTCAACTACTTCAAAATGTATTTAGTGTAAAACATTGCGTCATAATTCTGCATTATGTACTTGTGTTTATTTGTCTTCAAGAGTGTATTAAAACATTTGGTAATGATTTAAATATCCATTAATTATGTTTACATTGAATTTTATATCTTTTAAATATCATTAAGTCACAACAGAGTATGAATTTTAAAGTGAAAGTGTAACCCTCCTATTTTTTGGTTCACAATGTCGATGAATGGTGTACTACTTGAACTGCTATTATTTTCCTGTATTTCAGGAAATGTTAACTGATCAAAAATTTATTTTTTAAACAAATAATACCGTCTTACACCACATCCCATCTTCCCTCTCTTCTCGTCACTTATACGTGTCCTTATACTCATAGTAATTTCGTTGTCAACATAATATGTTCTGCTTTTTTATGTTCTTATTTTATTTGCTAATGGTTCATTTTGTATTATGAGAGTTTTTTAATCTGCTTTTAATTAATTCGTTATTAATTATCTTTTGTTTTCAATTTTCAGAATTGTCCACAACAACATATAATCATGAGTAAGTATTTTCCTGAAATTTATAGTCGTACTAATTTGAGAAATATTAACACAAAGAAAACTTACATAACTGTCAAAATCTTTGTCACATACTGAAATCCTAACTAAAATTGAGGTCATATCTTACATTTTACATTGCTTTGCTTATAAATTTTATATACACAACTATTTTCGTTTTAACTTATTTGGCATGAAGGAAAAGCAAAACAAATCGAAAGTTAAGTCAAAATATCACAAGTTACCTTTGACTGTGATATCAGGCTAGTGGTTGACATATAATGCAATGATTTAGAAACTTTGAAACCCATCACCACGGAAACAATAAATGTTTTAACTTTGCAGCGTGGTTGAAACCTTAAGGATATTTACCTGCATTAGTTTGTTTTGTTTGGTAGGATTCGGTTCTATGGTTCCTCCTTCACGCTCGAATTTGTGTTTAAAATTGCGTATCGTTATGATGCAAGTGCTAAATGTTTTAACATTCTACTACGGTTAAAACCTTAAGGGCACTTGGCTGCTATCGGAGCTTCCGTAGAAGCAGAGGTCTCGGACGACCTGATATCAAAATTAATTAATAAAGAAAATATTTCATAATGAAAGTTTGTAAATACTGTAGTAATATTTTATCAATAATAACACATTTTACGTACTCTTTCCACGATATATCATTCTTTAAAAAGGCATTATAGTCCAGTTACCCGTGACATTGGTCCCGAAAGGCACCAAACTCGAACTTGTAAGTAAAACATTATAATGGACTGTAATGCACGTGTATCTATGCTAATTTTTAAACTTTGCCTAGTAATTGTCTTTACTCTCACGCCGATTGTAGAAGGTTATCGTTTAGGTAAGAAAGAAGGGAATCCGTAGAGAATGGATTCTGGCTAGACTTTCAATGAGTTTGATTTTAACATGAATTGCCGTAGCGACTGCCCAGTAATACTATCGGAAACCTAGATGGGTTCAGGGATAGAGGTTTGGATTCGGAAACACTTGGTTCAGCGACAGATGTCCATTGAGTAGTATGAAATGAGGTATTTCCCTCGATAGAGCATGAAACAACTGATAATTTCTGAAATCGACTATGCAAATTACATTTTTAAAAAAAGCTTGAAATATGAAAATTAATTTCGGTTCTAAGATTAATATTTTCATATTTTCTAATGTAATCATATGAGAAACTGTGAGATGCACGCCGGATAATATTTTCCATTGAGGGAAGATCCCATGATATTCTGTGTGAACTCTAATCACAGAACCATGGAAAGTTCTGAAATTTAGTACCAATGTTTGCTACTCAAAATATTTCTTTATGTTTATTTCTGTCGTCAAGTGAATAATATTCTTTAGAATTAAACCCAAGGATTCACCCTTGTTTAGTCTTATAAGGGAAGTTTGGATATTCTTAATGAGCGATTTTTAATATTAGCAGTGCGACTAAAAGATCATTATGCAGTTAACATCTGTATAAAATTTAGCACGCGATGAGAAGTAATTAGGTCATATAAACAATCAAATTTCGACATTATATACCCAATAATGGTGATAAGATAGGAGAAAATGGAATGAAAGAAGACAGTGATTAACAGTGGAAACTTAATCAGTTTCTGTCTTGAGAAACGGATTGAAACAGTAATAACCATGATACCACAAACAAAGACAAATGATAACACTTCTGGACAGAATGTGGATTTTGAACTATTTTTGAAACATTACTCACACATTTGATATTTAACAGCAGATTGTACAACACTTCTTGAGACTGATTCACAATTTTGTAACTCTCATACAACAAAACTTATTGTTATCATGAATTTAAGGGAGCCATACGATAGCACATAAGCTACGTATCTAATTTCCAACATTGCGAAGCAAGGTAGTGAATCAAAACCGTACCTCGAGAATGTAGCTTCTGGTGTGTGATAGGGAATTAGGATGGGTACAAAGTTACTTGATATTATTCATTCCTTGAAGTCTGTCTCGTGTCAATTCTATTATTTTGGATGCAATGGCAAACTTTTGATTGTCCATAACTTCCGAATTACTTATTAGCGTGTGCTAAAATTTTATGCATGTATTAATTACATAATGATCTTTTCACTACACTGTTAATATTACAAATTGCTCATTACGGATATCTGAACTTCCCTTGTTAATCTCGTGCAAAGATACTGAAATTTCAATTTTAATTTGTACCTGCTGAAAGAACGTGAAAAATCATTTAACGATCATATGTTGTTTTTTGTTTCTTTTTTCATTTATTCATATATATTTTTTATTTTTTCAGTTGGGCAGTGTGAAAAAAGAAACCGCCAAATTCGTGAACCACATGGTCATCAAATTCCAGAACCCACAATTGGAAACAAATGAGCTATTTCAATGGGTTTCTGAACACTTACATGTATTTTTTAGATATACAAATCACCCAATCTGCTACAGAGGATTTCCGAATTCATAGTAAAAGGCACTTGGTACTTCCAGAGATGTTTTTCAGCTGGGCCAAACCGGGTCAGGGAGCCGGAATGTTCCCAAATCTGATGTGTAAAAATAAATCTTGCTACAAAAACTTCCATTTGTGGTATATACTAATATATTTGTGTTTGGACTCGCAAGAAAAACACCCCTATTGACCAATTAAAAACCTGCGCTCGTCATAAATAATTGGAACTTGGTGTTGGTTATTTTGCCATAGAAAACTCAAAAGTTCACGGATTACGATAATATTAGAAGATTATAATCTTAACAAACCAATTGCTACAGTTTATCAGCTTCGAAGGCAATATTATTGTACGAAAAAGTAAGACTTTACTATTGCGCTGGTAGTTACTGGAATATGTGTGGATAGTCTTCATAGTCTGCTGTTGATGAATTTGCCAGATTTCTAGTGTATGTAATTAAAATAAATATGTGTATAAAACATTATTTTTGCCCAAGGAGAGTACAAAATACGCAAAAGGATTGTATGCTGTGGAAATAAAATTACTCGTATTTATTGTCAGAGAAATTTTCTTTTAAACGCACGAACCACGTATTGTTTAGTCTGATTAAAAAGTGTATTCCTGAAAATTGTATCACACATTATTTCTTGCAACTATAGTAATAATGATAATAAACATGACCAAAAATATATGATATTTTGTATGTTGTTTTATTACCGATGTATAATGGACTTTATTCTTTTTGTGAATTATGTTACCATTATCATGATTTCAACACATCTGTGCATGTAAAAAAAAGGTAAAGCTATCCCCTGTGCGATACACACGCTCCGTGAACGGTGCATGGAGCATGTGGAGGTTGCGCTCCACATTTTCTTGACCTACGGTACGAAGTGAGGTGGGGTGGTCAGTCCCACGCTCGGCCGCCTTTACCTTCCCAAGGTGCCTAGGAATACCAAGGACACTCTGGTACTCAATTTGATAGGTGGCTGAGTGAATCTCAGAGCGCTAGGCATGGGAACATTAAGAGAAAAGTCTCCAGTATACTGGCCAAGATTTGAACCCGGGCCGCCCTATTCGTAGTCACACGCGCTACCATCTGAGGTGCATGTACATATAAAAATACGGAGAACTTATGCGCATGTTAAATCTAATTTATCGTTTCTAGTAATTCCTTACAAGGGATTCTACCATGAGTTTCAGTTTTGGAGGTAGAACACCAATATTACAGGGGTTTGCTATCGATTTCAACCGGAAAGCTTTTGAAATTAGGGATGTTTGGTAGAGATTTTGGAGGCTCACCACTCTCATTTGGGAGTCTGATAGAATCCATGTCGTTTGCGGAGAATTTCATCTATGTGCGAGCGACTAAGTGTCCTAGGTGGTTGGAAGTGCACTTGTATCGTGGTAATGGTTCAACATATCTTTTTTTTAAATATTGTGTAACAAATTTAATTTATCGAATGAAAATATGTGAAACTATCTTTCACTTGAATGGAAAGAATGTAGGAGTGCCGGAGCGCCATTTCTGTACTTTTCTTTGGAGCACTCTGACCTTTTTCTTTGTTTAACTGTTTATCATTCAAACATTTTTTTTTTACATAAAACGTGCAAATAAGGTAACTTTGTATTAGTTTCGGAGACACTTTTCTGCTCCGGTGTGGACTGGTGGTGGTGTAGCCGTAAAATTATTATTGCGATAATCCCTGGAAATCCATAAAAAGGTTGGCAAAAAATTTAACACAAACAGGTCTATTCGTAGTCCGTTATGCTATCAATGATAATAATAATTAGATATTAATTTCCTTTACATGAATCTTCTGTATGTGTGTAATAACACGATGTGCTGAGAAATGCACACAAAATTGCTCGAAGCTGAGTGTTAGAACCCTCAGTCAGTTCGATTTATCGTAATTGAAGTGACAATTTTTTTCTGTGCATTGTTTAGTTTTAGTAATTACGGATGTAAGGACACAGTTAATTTGATTTTGACTGAGAAGTAGAAATTACAAAAAGCATCTTAGAGAAGAACTTTCAATACTTCCAGACTAAAGAACAAAACCAATTTTAATTAAAAGTTAGCGATGTCCTAAATAATATTGCGCAAAAGTTTTCAGATTAATACGATATGGATGTCAGTTTAGTATTTAAGTTAATTGAAGTAGTAGTTTAAGAAACGATAAAATTTTAATTGTCGTCAATGTAAGCAGCTTCTGAATGTGGCAACGTAGAAATTATCTCATATCCTTTAAATATTGCAACATGTGTTGCAGAGATGCTAGGATGTTTTGTTCGCTCGAGAAAGTTAAAATCATATGCAAGAGGTATCATCTACCCAGCAATCATAGTCACGCGTCCTTTACCAATACTTAGGCGTTTTTCTATCTTCACAGATACAGTGTATATTACCATACATGTCATAGTTTTTACTACTTAACTGTCCCAGTCATGATTTAAATAATCCCTATTCACTATTCCGGTACTCGATTGGATAATTAGATCATTTGCATACTCCATATTAAAAGATCAAAGTATCTTTCTACATATGTGCAGTCGTCGATTTTTAAAGTCCTCGACCATGCACTGAAGATCTCTTTCTATTCGGTAGCCAGCGATGGAATATAAAACTGAATTTGCTCTTACTCTTATTCCTTCTACCTGTTTTTCTTGTACAGTCACTTACAATAACAAATGGAGGTTGGAGTTATAAGAAATATCAACTTTTTCCTCCATGAGAATTGTCTTCATTGTACGCCTAACAGTTAGACAACCAGCATGACAGTACAAATATGCGCCCAAAACATGGCATACCAGGATATTCCTCCATTTGGAGGAAGAAACCTTGAGTCGCTGAGCATCATTTAGAGAACCACGAGATAGATAGGCAGAAATTCCATTCACGTTAAGTTCTAAGAGATAGGAATTAATGCAAAGAAAAGGAAAATAATAATATGGCCAACATGTAGGAATCGTCATTATGCAATACAACAAAACTTGTCTTGCTCAAACACACACACAGACAGAGAAAGAGAGAGAATGAAAGAAGACGGGGAAAGAGCGAAGAAAGAGAGAAGGAAAACTGGCGGAAGACATGGAAGTACATGAAATTTTAAGGCTTATGAATACACAGTCTGCGTCTCTCCCCCTGCCCTCTCTCTCTCTCTCTCTCTCTCTCTCTCTCTCTCTCTGTCTTGTGTTTTTCTACCTTTACGGGATAAATCTCTTTTAGGAACAATCGCTTTTAGTGACCATGGGTTAGCACAAACATAACCAAACCTAACCTTACCTAACCTTCTCTAACCCATGGTCACTAATCTAAGATAATCTACGAGAAATGCAAGAAAGCAATTATTAATAGTGAATATTAATAGACAGAAATGTGTTTTGAAAGAAAGAAGGTAAAATTCTTACCCCTGCCGGGATTCGAACCCAGTTTTTTTACATAAGAAGCCGAAGCCTTAACCACATATCCACTGTCCGACCTTCTAAATGGTGATTTGGAAGTTGTATTTACACTGCACGTGTGTTACGTAACGGTGTTACGGGATGTTATAGTGGATTACTGTTGCGATCGGCTCCTACTATAAACCCTCATAACTTCTATAGACTTTGCCGTCTGCCGCTAGGATTCCACATTTATACTATTCTGGTTGTGTGCTCTCAGAACATATATGCCATGTCTAGATATCCGATTGTTAGGAAATAACGTTTACTTGTTAGGCCCTAAACTTTTTAAGGGTTTATCAAAGAAGTGCAGTGCGATTCAGAAAAATATATATATTTAATTTATATATAAAACGTATATATATATCTATATATATATAAAACGTTTATAAAGATTTATATATAAAACATAATTTATATATATTTCTTAACAATGAATACTTAATATTTAATATATATATATATATATATATATATATATATATATATATATAT
>JAGDQP010001052.1:112197-133907 GCA_022664845.1 Lepisma saccharinum
AAGGAGGAAAATCTCATCTAATGCCTTCCCAGGAGGCAACGTACCAAGAATAGAAGATACATTCCCTCGCTGAATTGGAATACTGATGCGCTGCATTAGGAAGGTGGTCGCGCGGGCATCACCCGCAACGATCTGTATTCGCCCACCAACCTCTTTAATAAAATTAAGGCCTGCTATGCCCCAAGTACCGCTTGATTCAATTGCGATCAAAACAAAAATAAACTGAGCAAGTAGATTAGAGTATTTCCGAGTTTTCTCGGCCTCCCTACGAGTAGCTGCACCACCTGCTTTCAAAGAAGAATGAGTAAAAGTATCAGCGCAGGTGCAATCCCATAATAGAGGTCTTCCTCTTTTCCATGAAACTAGTGTCATTCCATCAGGTCTCTTACCGTCGGACCGGCTATAGCCAGATGGTTCTCGTACCGATGGTACATTAGCAGATACTAGAGCTCTGAGGATGACATCATTGACACTAGAATGACGCGTGTGACTGCCAGCAATCTTGACATAGGAGAGATTATGAAGGCCCCGTTTATCCACGAATGCTCTACAGGCTGGACAGCGGTGAGGTACACAGATGTCTGCTCCTAAACGTAAGGCAACAGTAACACGAAAGCTTTCAATCGAAAGATGTAGCCCAAGAAGAGGAGAAGGCAAAGCTTGGAGCCAATCACCTGACTCAGGTGAATACGCTGCTAGTAGCCTGGCTTGATCTTCAAGACAAGTAGCGGATTGTAGTAACTGCGATTGTGTACGTTTGATGATAGGATCGTTCCAAGAAGACTAAGAGCTATTGACATCCAAAAGAGGAGAATTTAATCCACTTAACGTAGACCATTTTGCTGAACAATCTTGAATAGAGGCGTCCGGGTCGTCGAAACAAAGGCCCAGTGGGAGGATAGACTCAATGAGACGACGAGAGCCATGGAAAGACGCTATAAAGTACGGAATCGCCAAATCCATGGCCCGACGAATGCCAAGTCCACCTGACCGAACGGGCAGAGTAGCCTGTAACCAAGCCTTGCCACTCAAAGAACAATTAAGGATAGATTCGAGGCCTGCCTGTAAAACACAATCATGACTCTGTAACAATGACTCTTCCCGCCAAGAAGGAGAACAACGTAAAAAGTACATTAGACGGGGGATGGAAAAATATGCACGAAGTAGATAGAATGCTGAATGTGCTGAAATCAAAGATAAGCGGGAAAAGAAAAATTCAAGTTTAGATATCTTCTCAATCAGTAGACTGTGAAGAGCCTCGGTAGAGATGGCGGAGCCAAGTAAATATGCTGAAGCAGAAGTCATAAATCGTATTCCAGGAGCCACGTCCATGAATCTTGAATAAAGAGCATCGTTATGGTCTTGCTGAACATTTAGAAGACTAACTTTGCACTTTGAAAAATTCAGATGTAAGCCAATTTCTGACGATGCATCCCGAATGTTAAGTAAGGTAGAAAGAACAAGGTCTGGATCGTCCGCGATAGTGCCATCATCTAAATACCATAAGTTCAATTCGGTTGTTATAGAATTGACAATAAATTGTAGTGTAATTACAAAAAGAGTAGGACCGAGGGGATCACCCTGTTGGACTCCACGTTGAGATAAAATGATATCACCCAGCTAGAGAACAACACTGATAAACATGATGATAAATCAACGGGAAATCTTTTTGAATCACCTTCAACATGGCATCGCGATTTAATTCGTGGAAGGCATTGCGAAAATCAAGCTTTACGACGGCTTTTGGACGAGGATGATGAGATGAAAAGTAAATACGAGCGGCATGGACAGCAGCCTCGGCACCGTAAGGAACACATACTCCTAATTGGTGAGGGGATAGAAAAGTATTAGTGGAATCACGAATTCGAAAACATATAATTTTTGCTGTCAGACGACGCCACACGTTACCGATCGCAATGGGACGAATGCCTCCACACTTCTTTCTTAAGGCGATCAAGGTGGCGCCAAAGAAAATTGGACTAACATCCATAGGTACTTCTCCAGAAGAGATAATAGAAATAAAATCACATAAAGAAGTAATGAGTTGATCTTTTAAGTCAACATCATTACACATCAAAAGATCTTTAAGAATCGAAGGACGAAGACCTGCGGATCCTGAAGGGAAAGAGTTGATAGCTTTCAAGAGATCGGAGGCAGACACTCGAGACATTAAGGAAGCAGAAGAAGGAGGATCCGGCAAAATGAAAGAATTAGATTGAGGTGGAGTTTTTTTCTTTAAATCTTTCAAAATATTGGCGTCTGGTGCAACTATTATGTCGTCGGAGGTAAGTAAGCGAATATCTCCATCAACAATCTTGTTTTCAATCATTTTGATGTTGAAAGTATCAGTAGATGAGGTCATTTTCCGTCGTTTTGTTGAAGGGCAAGGAATGGCATAACGATGATTGTCGAGCCAACAACGAACACCTTGCTTAACCCAAGTAGTGAGATTAGTTACATGATCAGACTGTTGCGGTACGCGCAGAACAGCATAAGGAAAGAAGAAAATGTCCATCCAGGTATTTACATCGTTTGTTCTGACCGCTTGACTATCACTGCGTGGAGAGCATCCACCACTGCAGAACGTGCACCTCTGGGAACTCGACGAAGAAGGGGAATAGGAGACTTTAATCTACTAAGAAGCTTCTTAGTTTCAGATAGCGAGGACTTGAGCACATTGGGATTGCTGTAGACTAGACTGGAAGACGATGCCGGAAGGAGAACAGGCGCAGAAGAGAATGAGACACTCGTTCGACTAGAATCCTGATGAGTTTTGCTAACACGAATAGAGAGTCCTCTTGCACTTGCAAAACATTTGCGCAATGAGTGCAAGAAGCCTCATTTGTACTCCTCGGCAACAAGGCATAAACACTATAGGACAATACATTATCCGTTGAAGCCACTGTTGTGGTTCCCAAAGACGCTGCAGAATCAACACTCGTGCCCTCATTCACATCCGAGATAAAGGGTGAATCATGTGGGAGAATACTTTGAAAGTTCGATGAAGTAGCAGACATCGTTCAAGGAAACAAAGAATCATTTAAGCGAAGTAAAACCCATTACACATTCAAATATTTTAAATGTAATTGTTGTAATAACGGCAGCAAAACATCACACTTAAACACTAAAGCAACAGCTGCTCCAACAAAACATGACAAAATTAAAATCAATTCACATCACTAAATTCAAAACACTACGAATTACGATTATCAGATCAAATCAATGGATTCATCACCATAATATACATTACTATTATATCACTCAGAACTAATTAAACCACGGAGCGGATCTAAAGCACGTCTATACATTTCAACAATCACCAAAATTGTTCAAAAAATATTTCCGGAATCTTTGAAAATATATTCTTAATGGACATAAGATTGATTTTTAAAATTTCAATTTAAAACATTTTAAAAATATTTTAAGGATTGTTTTATATACTGTGTCGGAAAAAATGCATAAAATGCATCAACTACTTATTTTATAGACAGGTCAATGTAACCTATTCGAACACAAATTAATATCGTCTGAACTGAAAACGAGAAATTATGTTCATATAGTGATATCAGTACTTCTGAAGTTCGCTGTTTTTTAAATTAGAATATAATTAAAATAGTACAAATGTACAAGAATCGACAACGTGAATAGAAAATAATAATTAGTATACAAGAATTTGTTCGGATAAACATTCTTCTCTTCTCGCACCAGGCTGGAACCTTCGCTGAAAATATATTTAAAAAATCAAAGTTTGTCACGCTACTAACTGTACTACAAGAACATATAACCGGTGGACTATCTTGATGCAAACTACCAAACGGCAAACTTGAGCGGTAGTATTTGTACTCCTCCCTCATTAAAAACATTGATTTAAATCTTTGCTTGTATATTTTATTATGCTAACGTGCATGTTAATTTGTGAATCAAATAGGAACGTGTACCTTCTCGCGTCGTTCTCGCGGGGGCAATATCGAACGAGGTGAAAGGCATGAGTCTAAAGAAAGCCAATGCAAATCGCGGGTGCATTAAGAAAATAAAATATCGAACCTGATTTTTCTAACCTAACCCTTGTTCACTAATTTTATGACTTTCCCAATGAGTATCTACATAAGAAAAGAAAAAAGTTATTTTTCTTTGCACAAAACGAAGCATGTGAATACAATAAAGGATTTTCAGTTTAGTAAAGTCAAAATTGGGAGGATGTAACTTAAATTTTCCACGGTTTCTACAGATTTTTGCAGTAAAAATTTAAAGCTGAGGGTGCGCTCGAGAACGTGGGAAGTGACACTCCACGGGACCATCTGGCAGAATAAGTGATTCTTGCTCATATCCGCATAGCAATTCTGTGAGACATAAAAAAAAAACTTCATGGATATTTTGTTATTTCTGGTGTCAGTGAGCACTAATTTGTAAAGTCGTCGAAAAAAATAAATTTTGGTCTGCACTTTTGAATAAACAACTTACAAGAAGAAGCCGGCTATTTCTAAAGACCAGCTCTGAACCCATCAATATTTGGCTTATATATTTATCTTGCAAGATGGTGTAGAGATATCGAGCTCGACTTTTCAGAACTAAAGCTAGACAACATCGGTTCAAGCCAAGGTTTTCTTACAAAGCGATTGTGAAGAATCGAAGAGCGACATCTCATGCTAAACGGAGAATCCTTAAGAAATGTGGAATAAACACGTGTGTCACTATAGGGAAGAAGACGATTTGTGAATGTTCGTTGGGAAACGCAAAATAAAGTATATGGGAGTTCACAGGACAATTGAGAACACGTCATTGATCTGAAGTATCCATTTCTCACGCTATTCTTAAAAAAAAAACTACACCATTTTGTTAAGCATGTTTTGGGTAGAGTAACCTGTAGAGTATCGTTATCGTGCTAGACTTCTAAACTGAATACCTCAGTTCGATTCCCAACCAGGTAGTGTCCCTTTTTTCGCATAAAATAATGGCTGTAAACAAAGATTAATCTTCGGTTGGAGAACTTACGAGCTATATCAATGGCGAGAATCAGAGTAAACAGTATGTGTGTGTTCTTAAGCATAATGATAAGTAGTATTTATATTTTTCATTGGTCTTTCTCTCTCCTTCTGTTTCTTGACGTTTACTTATCATGTCTTCGATTCTTTTCTTCTCCCTCTCTATTCATCTTTATCTCTTTCTCTTACTTATTGCTTCACTCTCTTACACACACACACTCTTTTTGTGTAGCTTCCTGTTTCAGAGCTAAAACCGGGCGACTTTTGATGACCTAGTGATCGGACCTGACCCAAACATAAGTGACCCGGTACAAAACGTGACCCAAATGACCTGATAACCCAATTGACCTGGTCTAGGAAATCAAATTAACTCAAAATTTCGCCGTTGTATTTTTCGTGCTCCGGAGGTAACATCTCCGGTCCTGGTCACTCCTGAAATAAAAAACACGCCCATACAATTCATTTTTATCTTTTATCTTTTATCTGAAATAAAAAACACTGTTCAAACGCAAGGAAATAATTAAAATCTTTTCTTTGTCCTCCGGGTTATAGAGTCTCAATCGAATCACCGAGTCAGAACGGATTCGAATCCTAGATAATTCATAATCTGATTTGCATCACACGACTCACCCTATGACCCGTTTCAGCGCTGGCGTGTTCATTCTATCTGTGCGAATTGTTATAAACACTAGTTCATTAGTGTTGTAATTATCAGAACATTATATTTGCAACAGGTTATATCCTCAAGATTGTAGATTAATTCCAGCTTGATCTTAATCTACAGATCAAATGTTTTTTATGGAACCGGGGCCTGACCCATAGGTGCCTAAAGGCCGTAAATAACATTCAAACTTCAAATAAAACAGGGTGTAACTCGCTGACAGTAGCGAGTTTAATGTCTGATTGAACAACACATTTCTATGGTCTGTGTAGCTAAGTGGAGAGCGTGTGAGACTGTCATTCTCAAGGATCTCGTTTCGATTCCTCATTTAAATTTCCAATTACTTTCTTCAATGAATTAAGCGCTGTAAATGATGTTCGCGATTGCTTCTGAAAGAGATTTATCCCTTAAAGATAGAAAAACACAAGACAGAAAGAGAGAGAGGAGGCAGGGGGAGAGACGCAGACTGTGTATTCATAAGTCTTAAAATTTCATTTATTTCCATATCTTTAGCCAGTTTTATTTCCCCTCTTTTCTTCTATCTTTATTCACTCTTTTCAAGTCTTCTTTCATTCTCTTTCTCTCTCTCTCTCTCTTTGTGTGTGTGTGTGTGTGAAGAAGACAAGTTTTGTTGAATTGCATAATGACGATTCCTGCATGATGTCCATATTATTATTTTTCTTTTCTTTTCATAAGTTCCTATCTCTTAGAGCTTAACATGAATGGAATTTCTACCTATCCACTCGTGGTTTTCTAAATGATGCTTAACGACTCAAGGTGTCTTCCTCCAAATGGAGGAATATCCTGTCATGCCAGGTTTGGGCTCATATTTGTACTGTCATGCTGGTTGTCTAACTATTAGGCGTACAATGAGACAATTATCCTTGAAGGAAAGAATAGATATTTCTTATAATTCCAACCTCCATTTATTATTGTAAGTGACTGCACACTTCGCATAAAAAATTGCGACTGAACGCCATTCGGTTAGGCAACCCAAATCAGATCTTCTTATCGTGAAACCGTGCTTTGTAAAGAGACCCCTTTTTCTCTCTTTTCCTCGTCCTCTCCCCAGCAACAAATATAAGCAAATAATATTTTCACATAGTTTTTCCAGACCTGCATGAATTTACATAGATTAAATGACAGAAAAAATGCCTGAAATACCATGCTAAACGATGATGCAGGAGAGAAGTTTAAACTCAAACAAATTGAGAGTTGTGGATCTGTACGAAAGAGGTGGAGAAGAAAGATTACACAGAGAGCCTAGGCACAAGAGACGAAGAGAGAGAGAGAGAGAAAAAAAAACAAGTAGAAATTTGACGAAGTCAAACGTAGCAAAGGAGGACTCTACAGTAGTCCATCTGAGGAAACTAAAGTTTCCTTGGGGCCAGGGACTATATAAAAATCGAGTTTAGCCTCACCCGCAAGGCTTGGGTCCATAAAAGCAGTTATCTCGATTGGTCATTATATCTATGATGCGACTCGTTTGACCACACATCAACCCACCTCAGAATAACACTATTGAAGAGTCTCACCGAAGTAAATTATCTTCAACCCGTTACAGAATAACGTCATATTTAACCATTACAGATCAAAAAGTTCTGGCGGACATAGCACGCAACATTCCAACCAAATGTATTTTTGGAATCATACTAATTTATTGTTGTGCATCCTGTAATTCTTACTATGGGGGAATAAATGTCATATTTTTGCGATTTTTTCTACATGTTTACAGTACCAATCGACGTATGGACATAAAACGGAATTTAAGATACCTTCTCACATTTATCAACAGATGTCCCGCCTGTCGAGGGACGTACGAAACCGTTTCCTTCGGAGCAAAAAACGAAGGTACCTTCAATATTTCCTACCCGAAGGGAGTAGGAGTTAGGAGATAGGAATTGGTTCCGGATGCCCCTATTACTTTGGTTTCAAACTTCCATCCAAAACTAATCGAATGATCACCAAATTAAAATTTCGTAAGTTCCACTCCAGGATGACGGTTCTGGGACATATTTAGTATAGAAACCAGCGCAGCCATACATAATTCGTGGGAGTGAGAAAACTCTTAATATTAAAACTGTCATGTTTGGTACGATCACTGTTAAGGTTATACGTTTGTTATGTTATATTGTTAATGCACGGATAAAGTGCTGTATTGATGTAAAGATTAATTATTATTAGGTTAAATTCTTTAGAAGTATTTATTTAATGTTTATGTAAGTTAACTTTTTTTTGTAAAAAAAAAGTTTAAAAGAATACGATTTGATGTATTACGAGTTGCTAACTCGTCAGGTGCGATGTGCATGTATTTCAGGAGCTAGCCGGTAGATGGCAGCACACCTATAGTGCTAGTTTGTGAACTGGAATGGCGTTTGAAGTATTATAAATGATGTTTTAGTAATTGAAATATAGGCACAAGAGTATAGTGAATTAACTGAATGATTGCTGTTGTAATTATTAAAAGATTTTGTTCTTTATTAGGATTGAATAGTATTTAGTCACTTTTGTTTAGTGAACCTATGAATGTAAAAGGCTAGCTTGGGTTTAACTAGACTAGAGTAACTGTATATTATCTTTTACCCTCTAAATAAATGCTGATGTTTTGGAGACTCGATTATAAGGTTACCCAGGTTGTTGAAAAGCACCGCAGTAACTTTGATAATCGTTGGCTCTACGATTCTTTGTCTTGTAGCCCACACTGCGGGGAGCAGACTGGGGCACATATATCTTCGTTTATCTGGAAGTCCTATGGACTGGTTAGCGTCGAACTTCAGCGTGAATCTAGCGCGCCCTGAGATGTCTATTTTTATACATTAATCTGCAATTGGACCGCGCAGCGAGGACATTGTATAATTTGGTGATTATCATAAGAATTTCGGACAATTACAAAAAATCATAATAAGAATTGAGATAGAAGATCCCATTACAGAAAATGACGACCAAGCAAGGGGCATTGAATAATGATGTTAATCACACTTCCAGTTCAGAAAGTGAGGAGGAAGTACAAGAAATGCCACGTCATCGCAAAAGAAACATGAAATTTCAGGGAGAAAGACATTCGATGACAAATGAAGATCAAGAAGCGATGGAAGACGGAACAGATCATGGTAATATGGCAGAAAGTCAGATGTTAGATCCTCAGTCTCTGCAGATATGGAAGTTATTGGAGCAATTTTTAGAGAGAAGTAAGAAAGAACAAGAAGTTTTACGTGAACATGAACGGATAGAGAAAGAGAAAAGAAGGAAGGTAAAAGATGAAAATTTCAATAAAGTAATTAATAATCTGAGACAAGATTTCGTTGATAAGTTAGAAGCAAGTCAACAGATATTATATTAATCTCTGAATAATACTAAAGTAGAATCGATAGAACAAATGGTTGAAAAGTTATTATAGGGAATGTAAGAGAAACAATGAAAGGTGTAGTTCTGAAGCCCAAAATCAGAAATTTTAAATTAATTTGTTGGAAAAGAAAGTAGCTACTTTAAAGCAGAGATTAGCAACTGTGGAAGAACGGATTGGTGATGCTCATAGAGAGAATGCAACATCGGTGATGGAGAGAAAAAATGATTCGATCTTGAATGGTAGTTTGCAGGAGGAAGAAGTGATGTTACCGTTAAGAGAAGAAAGTGTACCGTATGTCTCAGTTCAAGGGCGTAATAAAGATATTAATGAATTGGACAATGTTTCTGTTACAAATATGAGGAATTGTAAAACGTAAAATCGGCGAAAGAGATTGGAAAAACATTTTGTTTTAGAATTGTTACAAAATTTTAATCATGCTTCATCACGGGAACAGTCGTTGAAGTATATAGAGAGGGTACTGCAGTGGAAAGGTGAAATTGCTCTAAAAAGTCCTATAGCGTATCTCAGACAATTAACGTCCTATCTTTCTTGGTTAAATTTAGATACAACGAGTAGATTGACGTTAATTCAAAATTAAATTGTAGAACAGGCTGCTGGGTGCTATCAAACTAAAAAGCATCAAATACATAGCGTCAAGTACTTTTGTTTGGTTTTCCTAGAAAAAATATGCAAGTAAAGAAACGATTGAAGATCGTAAAAGACGTTTGAAAAGAACATAGATTAAATGGGTTTCTGTGAAAAATTTGGAAACTCAAGTGTATTTGTTGACTGACAAATTTCGCAAGATAGACGAAATTATATCGGATGAGGATTTGTCAGAAAGCATTCCTAGTATGCTACCATTAGAAATGCAGATAAATTTGTCTGTATTGAAAACGGGAAGGTTAGAAACCTTAATCAGTTATGTGGAAAAAAAAACTGGATATGATTAATATGGAGCATGGTGAAGGTACAGTAATGAGAGATAGAGAACGAGACAGATATACGAATACTCAGAATAGAAATTATATTAATAGAGATTATCGATATCATCCTGGTAATGTAAGATCATATGATAATATGAACAGTAATGGAGGTCAAGGAAGAAATATTGCAAATAATGGAAATTATTATCAGCAAAGAGAGAATCTGAGACCGTAAGTAAATGTGTGTACAACGAGAGGAAACAATTTTGGTAACAATGGAAGTAGTGATGTAATTAATGACAGAAGCAGAAATGTTGAAATAACAGATTCAGAAAATAATGTAGAGTCCCAGACTCCTTCAGATCAGTCATATAGACCAACAGGCTCTTCTTTAAACTAGAAGAACGGATGGAAGAACATTCCAAACGTGGAGAAAACGCGATATGAGGCTATGCGCGAACAAACGTCTATATTACGTTTCGCGTGTATTAAGATAAACGGCAAGGAAGTTGAATTTTGTCAGCAGAGCGGGGTGGCACTGTATGATGTAACATAGGCTTTTGTTCCATAAATCCAACACACTGTTTAAGCGTGCGCTCACTGAAGGGAAGAGCATGTAAGTGTAATGCATTTATCTCCAGAAATTTCTTAATACCGAGGCCATTTATTGCAATATGTTCAAACCAGGTGCAAATACATATCAAGGACACACCAGAGACCTTTGCTTCGTAAATAACTTCACTTACACAAAAATGTCACATAGACGTTTGTTCGTGCATACGATTCATATATTAATTTTGTTATTGTATTATTGTTTACAAATTAATATTTACCGATTTCCTGAATTTGATATTTCCGAACATATCAGCGTTAATTTTACCTACAACAATATCAAGTTATAATTAAAACACAAAGATATTACGTAGCTAACTAACACTATGACTTACGGAACGCGCAAGTTCATCGCCGCAATAACAAACGTTCACCATAGGATTCTAATTTGGGCAACATCAAACCAGTTTGCATCACGAACTCCCACAGATATATATATATTATAATAAATTATTGGAGATAGTAAACACACACACGTCGATACGCAGCAAAAGACGTAAAAAGATAGAAGCGGGAAAAGAGACGTAAACTCGAAAAGAAAAAAATAAAGAAAAAGATGGAGAAAGAAACAAAAGGAAAAACATATTACATGCATTTATAATACGTTCACTCACACACATTGGTTTAATCTCTTAACTGTCCAATGACTTAACATCTAGTATTCTTCCAATCTCCTCCAATTGTGTTTTCTGTTAGGTAAATAGTATAGGAAAAAAGAGCATAGCTTATTCGAAAATCGAACACAGGTTTGCAGATTCAGAATCGAAAACGCTACCACTGGAGTATATCTAACCTTAAAGAAGATTAGTTAAACTTTCGTAATATTCTGTGTTCCTGACACGCAGAAATAAAGAAAAGGACATTTCACGTAAACGACGTGTACTTCAACTCAATCTTATCTGTTTGTTTTATTTAGTTCTCCCACAAGTCTCTGTAAAGTCAAGGCATCTTTGTTTTGTTGTTTTCTGACATATGTAAATGACAGCTTGGTGCATTGCAATTTCTACGGAAACTCTCATTTCATTAGAAGTTCTCTTTTATTATCAAGAGTTTATATATAAAAGGTATGGATCGAACAGTATTCGAACCATTGACAACTTCTTTCTGTTCACAGAATGACAGCTATCCACCATTTAGCTACCATTTCAGCTTCATAAAACGAAACAAAGTGTTACTTCACGTTCAGAGAAAAAAATTGAGGAACTCTGTTTCCGTCCATTGATTACAACAAGTTCGCAATTCTAGTTCTGGTTATTATTATTATTATTACTTTTATCTCTCAAAATATGATTTTGGTATGTAATGTGAATGTTGGTGCCATGTGGCCGATTTTTACTCTTTTATTCGCATTGTTCTTTTTGCTTCATTTTTTAATATATCCGTGACCCACAGGCTGAGAAACCTTCGCTTAGAGTATCTGACAAAGACACTGAAAATAGTATACGTGATGACAGACACAAGACAGACTGGGATACGTGTCACCTTTACAGGCTTGACATATACTAGGAATAGTAACGGGTTTCAGTCTACTACTACCACACCATTATTATTAATATTATCATTATTATTATTATTATTATTATTATTATTATGTTCTATTATAAACATGCATTCACCTTAGCTCTTACGGAGAAATTACTGTAGTTAAGTGGCAATTTTCTCTTTTATTTCGTGTGGATTCTTTTGATTGTAATTATTGCAGTAACTAATTTGTATGTTGTTAACGTAATGGTAACGTGAAATTTGCTGTAATCAATACGCGGAAACAGAGTTCCTCAATCATCTTCTCTGAACATTAAGTGACACTTTCTGTCAATTTATGAAGCTGAAAAGGTAGCTTAAGGGTAGTAAACAGAACAAATTGACATCTCCTCGAATCCTGTTCGATCCATCCATTTTTGCTATATAAGCTCTTGTTAATAAAATATTGGTAACTTCTAATGAAATGAGAGTACGTATAAAATTTGTTATATTCTAGTCCAAGAGTTGCATGGAAACGAGAACAGCAACATTGAGTTGAAATACACGTCGTTTACGTAAAATATCCCTTTCTTTAGTTCTGGATGTCAGAAACACACAATATAACTAAAGTTCAACGAGCCTTTAATAAGGATATACTGTAGTGGTAGGGTTTTCGATTCTGAATCTGCAATCCTGTGTTCGATTCCCAACTAAGCTTAACTCTTTTTTTCTAAACTATTTACCGGTAACAGAAAATACAATTGGAGAGATATATCTTGTGAGAGAGATTGGAGAAATGCGAGATGCTAAGTGATTGAGCAATTAAGAGATTAAAGCAATGCGTGTAGAAATGAACGTAGTAATAAATCCACGTAATATTTATTTCTTTTTCTTTATCGTTTTGTTACATCGCTTTCTCCTTTAGGGATTGTATCTCTTCTTCCACTTCTCTCCTTTTTCGTCTTTTCCTGCGTATGTGAATGCGTGTGCCTTTGTGTGTGTGTTTAGTATCTCCAGGCATTTTAATAAAATATGTCTTTTAACAAAATATAATAGAATAAATCAGTGTAAAAAGATTCAAAATTGCACAGAACATTTGCATTGGTAAACATGCATTATGAACAAATCTGCCGAAATTTTGTATTTTTAGGTAGATTTCGAAGAAAAATATACCTATTGAGATCGATACGATATGAAAGTATATATATATATATTAACACGCTAGCGGCCATAATTTTGAAGATATTTGAACAAAATTTTTATATGTTGTTTCTAGGGTTAATAGCTCGGTTAAGTTCGTTAATGAGCAAAATCGGTCGCCATCTTGGATCCAAAATGACCACCGAATCCATTGTTGTATAGAATACACAGCCTAAACCGCTGGAGCTATTAAAATCAAATTTGGCATAAAAGTACAACATCACTTTTTGATTGCGAAAATGTTACCTAATGAGTTCAAAGACGCCATCTTGGATCCAAAATGGCGGAAGCAAGAAATCTATTTTCCATATCGTTTGAGCCAGAGATACGAAATTTGACATAAAGGTGTATTGTCACTAGTAGTTCAAGAAAATATTACGAAAAATTGAAAAAAATCGCCATATTGGATTCAAAATGGCCGCTGAGCCCATTGTTGTATAGAATACACAGCCTAAACGGCTGCAGCTAGAAATAGTAAATTTGGTAACACTATACATTATCATTTGTATATTACTAAAATATTACATGATGTATCCAAAATGGCGGACTTAAAAAAAACATTTTCCACACCGTTTGAGCTAGAAATACGAAATTTGGCATAAAGGTGCATTGTGACGAGTAGTTTAAGGAAATATTACAACATTTGGGAAAAGTCGCCATCTTGGATCCAAAATGACCGCCCAAAATCCCATTTTGCACACCGTTTGAGCTGGATAAATGAAATTTTACTTGAAGCTGTACCATCACAAGTAGGTCACGACAATATAAGAAAACTTTCAAAAAGTCGTCAACTTGGATCCAAAATGGCCGCCCCAAAAACCCAATTTCCAAATCATTGAAGGTAGAGAAACGATTTCTTTGAAGGTGTATGCCCGAGAGTAGGTTACAATAAATGGGACAAACCTTCCTTTTGGGGACGCAGCCCCACGTGGGAGGGTACAGATGGATACCATGGTGGTGTAGTGCTGCAGTGAGATTTTGGTTAAGATAAAGGAGGCGCATCCTCTCAAAAGCACTGAAGTTGGGGGCGAACCCCCTTACGGGGGTCTGGGGGCAGCGCTCCAAGCGAAACAAAGCGAGTATATATATATATATATATATATACGTCTTGTGAGGTATCGTTAAACAGCTCTTGATGAATAATCTACAAAACAATAAATAGTTTCTCGATAGCTCTCATACAAGGCGAGATTTGAAGTTTTGAAAATAAAAAAAAACTTCGAGATCTACCTCAGTCTTAGGCCTACCGAAAGGGATTTTTTTTTACTCTTCTAATTGTCGGTACGACCACGTTAGAACTAGAAAATCAACGTTTTTGAAGTTTAAACTGGTATTATTTTCTCAGCTTACAACATTGAGTTTTACACATTATGTTTAAAATCGTTAAATTGATACCAAATCCCGACGTAGTACCATTTGAAAAAATAGCGTTATACTGATTTTGCAAAACTGACAGCAGATTTTAACTCCTAATATCAACAATACTAAAATAAATCAGTCCCAAAAATTAAATTTCAATGTAATGTGTCTTTTCTTATATATCGCGAAATATTGATTTTTCTTAAGGAATCGATTTGGAGTTCCAAGCAAAAACACTGTATATTCAAAAGGTAGCGGAATTGAACCCATATGTAGATGAACATTTTATTATAATCATACTATCACCTCGAAGAGTCTTCCTGCAATTTGATATATATATGTCTGTGTTTGTGTTGAGGTGGCAACACTGTGCATGAAACATCACTACAATGTGCACAGAAAACTGTCCCTCCATCTGTCGGTAAATAATTCCTACACATCTTTTATCTAGTCTTTCAGGGCTCTGCAATATTCCAGCGGATTGATTTAAATGGGAAACCCTGTATATATTGCAAGCACGGCTTAGACCCGACCGGTATCGTTTAAGAGACTATTGTTATAGGGTAGACCGGGGCTATTTGAGTATAGTAAGAAAAAAGTCAAAATTACCAAACCACGACGTACTTTAGAGTTGAAATAATTATGCCATAATCTGCGTAACATATTAAAGAATCAAGAACCCGTTAAGTCAGGGAAATTCTGAAAACGAATTTAAAATAAAAATGGCAGAATTCGACACTAGTAATAATCACGGAGATACTTGGGTTGCTCATGGGGCTATTTGGGTCTTTCGCTGTATCAACATTGTTTACATTAATCACCTTAGCGTTCATGTACATTGTTAAATTATACCCTTTTCTATATAATTTGTGAAAAACAACATTAATAAACATTTCCCTTCAACTCTTCATTGACGTACTATCTGATATGGAAACATGACAAGCTGGTGGTAGATTGTTGACGAATTCTTCTCTCATAAGATGACCTTTAAAAATAACAAATGGTGGGACGTATTGTCCAACTGCGTTGCAAGAGACCATCACAATGACATTCTCGCCTCTTTCGACGCAAATGAGAGCAGCCACTTCTTTTTCCCCTTCTTGGCAATGACCTTGTTTGGGTTGTTGTTAAGAGAAAACCCTGTTTCATCCACTTTGTATATACGTTGTGGTTTTGTGTTGACACTAATCGTCGAAGTAACAGATTTGAACAGTTAAAAAACTCACTCACAACTTCCTTATTAATTTCCTCAGCTCGAGCTCTTGAAAGTCCCTCAGACGTTCGTAATGATAAGTTCGGATGTCTTTTCATGAATCTTGAAAAACAATCTTCACCAGCTAATCCTTTGTGTTTCCAAGGATTCGGAATTTGATTTAATATTACGTATCGATGCACAGCTTTACGAATCGCTTCAGGGGTGCAGCCTAGTCTTTTTCCCGCGAGAGTCAAAATTCGCAACACGAACTCTTCCTCGTGTTCTTCTGTCAGTACTGTGGGGTGTTCTATGTCTTTCGGTTTTGCACTTTGAACTATTTCATCATTATCACCCAAGGTTAGTATCAACCTTTCGACCTGCATTTTCCTTCGCAAAGTTTCAAATTTACATTGCAGAGCTGTGAACCTCCACGTCAACTCAAATCACCTTTTGTTACACTTTGGATGGCCTTCTCCATGTCTTCATTATTTCACTTGTTGTATTTGTTTTGATTTGTATATTCGTACCATCTAAAAAGAAAATGAAATGTTTTGTTTAACATACATGCATCATATAGTCTAAACCATAAATACAAAATTAAAATCCATAAATTAAATAAATCCACATAAGTTTACACCTGACTCAAATAGCCCCGTTTCGCACATGTTTACGTAGAAACGTACTACTTTCACACTAGACAGAGGAGAGCATCAAAAATGGCGTTTATAACATGCGGACGTTCTGTTTTACGTGTACGGTAATAATTTTACAAATATATGCATTTACACAGGTTCAGCACCTTATATCATATACAGCCACTATTTTATATCAGAGGAAAATATGAAGTATTGCAACTCACCTTGCTCAGAATAGTCGCAAATTCACAGCAACTGATAAGAAAGCAGGAGATCAAAGACACACACACCCTTCCCTTTGCCAACGAACTCACAACTGAAGGCAGGTTCAGCGTACTGGTGCGCAGTGGCATTTTTTCTTAAGTTTGACCCAAATAGCCCCTTGACTCAAATAGCCCCGGTCTACCCTAGATTAACACAAACACGAAGCAATACTTTAAAGTGGCAGTTTAAAAACGAAAATTCCTTTCCTCTTTCAAACCCGAAGTTTGGTTAGAACTGTATTTTGAATATATTTATGACCTTCGAAAAGCCTGACTCAGGCCAAGCGAATGTTTGATATTTTCATTCAAACTGCATTATTCGATAAATTTGTTCAAACTTTGAATTTCGATCAATTTGATCAAACTACGGTTTTGAGACAATTTGTTCAAATCGCGTTGTTTGGTGTTTTTATTCAAAGTTCAGTGTTTGGTGTTTCTGTTCAACTTTGGTTTTTGTTGGTTTTATTTAAAAGTCCATTTTTGGAGGTCTTATTCAAATTTCTTGATTTAGTGTTGTTTCCGAACTTCGATTTTTAGTTATTTTGTTCAAACTCCGATGTTCGATGAAGAAACAAAGTTTGAACAAAAACGGATGTTTAATGAAAAAAGAAACAACAAATATCGTGTTTGAACAAAGACGAAAACGTTGGTTTAAGAAGAAAAGGTTCTTTGTTTAAAAAAAAATGGATTTTGAAATGAAGTTAAAAACCGAGAATACGGATTTTGTGTACATCACTAGGCGATATTATACTATTTCCAGTCAATGAACTTACTTCCAAACCAGTATGCTTTCATTTTAATTAAATGAGAATATTGAAATCAATATTGTTTGTCGGTTTACAGATAAGACCTTTTCTCTCAATTTTAAGAAATCCTTTTTTACTGTGTAGTACAGAAATGGCCTTTTCACAGATGTGTAGAATATTTTAAAATAAGCTACACATTTATTTTACCTGCAAACGTCAACGTTTAAGAGGTCAAACTGGAACGTAAAAGTGGGCTATGAAATCAATGTTGTTAAAATATCTCAAGAACCAGTAGAGATAACGAATGGAGGTAAATAGACGAAAGGTACATGCATGACGACTCATACAATGGTGCACACTGCGTCCATTTAAAGAACACAGATCATATGACAACGGACCAAACGAGGGTAGAAATACACCACAAAGCCCTAGTTAACAGTGCAAATGGAATGCAACGTTGCAGATATAAAAAAACAATCCAATGGACGTGCTTTTTTTTTCGTTCAAATGCCAAATTAATTCAAGATAGAAGTCTATTGTCCCAAATGAGATGCAACAAAGAACAGAGATTCAAGAGCAATAGTCCTAGAACATTATACAACCATTTACACATAAGTGTATAACGAGTTGCCGAGGACGTAACAAGTCCAGAGGAAACTGATGAGTTTATGATCTGCCCGAATGCAGGACCCGATTCGAAGATTCCTGGCTAGGGCACACAACCTTGGCTGAGCATTGCCTTCTAGGACTATTGGTCTTGAATCTCATTCAGGACAATTGGCTCCTATTTCGAATTCTTTTGACTTTTGAACGGAAAGAAAAAATACGTCTATTCGATTTTGTTTCTTTCTTTATATCTGCAACGTTGCATTCCATTTAGACCATTAGCTAGAGGGTTTGTGATGTATTTCTACCCTCGTTTGGTCCATTGTCATATGATATGTGTTATTTAAATGGACGCAATGTGCACCATTGTATGAGTCGTCATGTATGTACCTTTTTTCTGTCTATTTACCTCTTTTCGTTATCTTTACTGGTTCTTGAGATATTTTAACAACATTGATTTTATAGCCGGTTTTTACGCCTCAGTTTGACACCTCAAATGTTGACGTTTGCAGATGTAAGAAATGTGTCGCTTATTTTCGAATGTTCTACACACCTGTGGAATATGATCGGAATCGGCGTGTTACACCTGGGAAAGTTTCTTTGTAAATGTGAATGAGTAAATTGCTTTGCATAAGGAATAGAGAATTTGTTTCAATCCCATCGGGAAGTTATATTATTTCCAGGACATTAGGACGGTAAGGATAATAAGAAAATACTTTCATTTTAAGAAATAACAAAACGTTCTTCATGGAGAAATAATTTTGTTAATCACCAGTTACCTAGGTCACGAACCATCACTACAAATATTCTTTTTAGTTAAAAGTCTTGTGATTGAAATTCAATTAATTAGTAATAGTTTTCATCGTCAAATGTCAATGTTTTGTATATTTTGTAATTTATTGATTGAATTAACATAACTAAAAATATAATGACGCAATGACGAATTTAAAAATGTTCTCAAAGTAAGGGGAACATTGATGACATTTCCTCTATCCCGACTTTAGATATAAATGCAGCAAGTTTGCTTAACACTCTTAATTATTAAAGTTTTAATTATAATATTTTAAAATATTTTAAGGAGTTCACCCTTCCTCCGACAGCCAAGACCCGAAGCTACGCAACTCTGAACGAGAATCATTCGCATTGGATCAAGATAGTGAGAGAAATTTAGCAGTCTCCATATTCAGATTTACATTAACTTTTATTAATTGTCTGTGAGCATCCATTAGTAAATTCTTCACAAATTAGAAACGGAGTATGGAATACATTCGTAAGTTTTTCGATTTAAATTTCTGTCGGTGGGAATGAAGAAAAACTTTGAAACACCCAGAATCAGGATTCCATGTCTGCGCCGCCTTACAGGAAGTGGTTTGAAGTCAGCCAATCCTTCCTCACAGTTTCTTTCACCATTTGTTTATAATCAATTTCTTAAAATAGAAACCGGTATTTAAACATTCGAATCAAAATTTTAGTTTTGTGATTTTACGATTATAAAGAAATAAATTATATCCGAAATTTAAAAATATGTCAAAAGTATTAAAGTGATGCACTTGATTTTTCTGTCGGAAACGAGAATTGTACGCAAGCCTTCTTATCTTATTAATTTCAATTCGTGGGAATCGCACCTTTTGGCTGGTACTTTTTCATATAATTTATTACAATCTGCACGTGAAAAACTGGTCAAGGTAAATGATACACCATCTCTTTAAATGAAGGTCATAATTGTACACTTCATCAATGTCAAATGACGAGGAACGATGATGAATGTACAGGAAGGAAGATAACAATGCAAGGTAAAATCAATGACGTATCTAGGTAGGAACGTACGTATGTGTGAGTGTGTGTACTCTTTCCTGTATCATTGCATGACCAAATATTCTTTCACCTCTTATCAGGTTCTCTCGTCTGGAAACTGTTGCAATAGATCACACCATCCGCTTCATTATTTGACAAACTCGTCAAATAATACATTTTGGTTTCCAGACTCTAAGCACACACACACACACATACAAAAAAAACTGATGGCACAGTTGTCATCAACTTTCTCCTTGCACAGACCGAAACTGCTTTTTGGTCATTTTTGCAAGTGCTTGAGAGAGCGAACACCACGATGAGAGTAACTATTGGTCTTCTACTGCTGTTCTGGATTGTACAGGTAATATGATAGGGTTTTAATTATTTGATAAGTATACTTAGTGTTTAATTCAAAGGAAAATACAGTATTTCGTAGAAGTAAAAATATGTTGATTCACTTTTAAAAAGATGTTTCCATTTCTGTTGCCTTCTGTTTCTTGTAAAATGTTATAAAGGAGAAACTTTTCATTTTAAAAACTTCATTGCAAAGAAAAATATAGTAAATTGTCAATCCAGTGTCAAACCCAGGAACCGATTTTTATTTCTAAAATAAACGGCACAGTCCTGTCCTTGATACTGTACGTTTGAGTCTTGAAGAATAAACGTGTCTCAAGAACTGAAAATAAAGCTAAGTGGAGGAGTATGAACATCTTCTTGACCTTGTTGTTACAATCTATAAATCTACATTATTAAGAAACTGTACGTACTTCCAAAAATAAAATGTTGTATATTCGCTTTTTTTGGCATTATATAGACGATATGTCGAACATGTATCTTGAAGTCAACCTGACTGAATAGTGTTTAACTAAATTATTTGATTATTCTACTTTTATATTACTATATATAATTTACACAGAAGATTTGGTGAAATTAATCGGCCATTTAATTTTAAAAAATGGCTTTGCTCTGAAGTTTCGATCAAGTAAATCATTATAAAAAAAATCACATCATGAACTCAGATCAGTATTTGAACTTGGAATTACATCTGATTCTTTGTGTAGCTTGAAAGGTACTAGGAAAAAGTAAATTGTGTCCTTAGGGTTTCTATTTCTTATCCACTTTCGGTGGACGAAACTTTATAAATCGTGAAGATCGTTGTAGGTATAGATAACTATAAGTGCTCTTCCATCTACTTCATGTTTCAATGACATGTCAATTATGACGTCATGTCAATTCATCGAACCTAAATTTGTCGGCACAAATCGTCAACGGAAAAATCATCGACAATAAAATTCAACGACAGAATAAATCATTAACAGCACGATTCATAGACAGAACAAATCATCGATAGACGAAGTCATCATCAACTGGATGTGTATGGATGACCATGCTGGTACTACAAGTTTCTTGCATGCATTGGACCTTCATTTCAATATAATATTGAAGACGATGGAGAGACAATTGTGTGATCTTGTCTTGTTCACGTAATTAATGTAATTCTTCCAACACATGAAAATGTTAAAAACGTGTCTTTGGCAAGGGTGTCGGCAAGGGGGGCAAGGGGATCACTTGTCCCCCTGGACTTTAGTCTTTACGTTTGGTTATTCTATTTTCATATATTTGGTTATGCTTTTGTGCTTTTCACTGCATGCATTTCATAAGGGATTCTTGGGATACTGCAGTTAAATTTCCTGATTTATTGCCATATTAATTGTAATCTATGTAATCACAAATACGCCAATTTATACGCACAAAATAAACTTTGTAAAACATCGAAAGTAAAAACACGAATGGTCCTATCGAACCATTATGTATTTTTCCTTTTGAGCGTACTCTTTTTTGATGGAGTTCACTGCAGTTCTTCTAGAAAGCAGACAAAAAGTCTCTCTTTCTCTCTCTCTCTCTCTCTCTCTCTCTCTCTCTC
>JAGDQP010001053.1:0-23512 GCA_022664845.1 Lepisma saccharinum
ATATATATATGAGCTCCTGCGTAGCCTAGTCGGTAGCGCGCTCGACTTCAGTGCGAGCGGTCCCGGGTTCGATTCCCGGTGGGGGCTCTCAAAAATTTCGGTGTTGACCCAGCATCGTGAGGACAATTGGGGAGCTGCTGTGAATAAAATACAGTGGCGATCACAGTGAGAGCTTCGGCTCTCCTCTCCCAACCCGTCTGGTCAGCGTGGGAGCAGTAGACCAACTCCTCCCTTCGGGGAGAGGCCTCATCCACTAGTGGATTGAATATGGCTGTGATTTATTTATATATATATATATATCAGGGGAAGGGAAACGGAAAGGCAAACGTGACGCAAGAATTCTAGTCGGAAAGGAGTGATATCCACTTTGTGCGTTACTTTCTTTCTGTCACTATGGCGAACGTGTTTCCTTTGTAATAAAATTAAGAGAATTTGTATCCTTCCGCCATCACACAAAGACAGTAACTCGCGAAATTGATATAACCTCTCTTGTGAGTAGAATTCTTGCGTCACGCTTCTCTTTACCCCGAGGGTTTTTTGTACTGATGCCTCTTATTTTGTAAGGCTGCCTATTAAAAAAATTGCATAGTCTTCATACAAAAGATATATTTTGATAGGTGTTACCGTATTCGAGATACGGAGCAAAATCGAAGTTTCGATTTACCTCAACTTGCTGGGGCCCGCAATTGGACCCAAAATCCCCCTGCTATCAACCGTTTTGGGCTAAAGCAAAAGAACAGAATGACAGATGTCCTTTTCTATCATTTGTGAAAATTCTGTGATTGGGATAAAATGGTAATAACTTTTGAACTCCTTCACCGATTTTGACGTGTATGCACCGTTTGTAAGGTATTGAGGAGTAAGATTATGATTATGATTCCGGAAGCTTCGACCGCCTATATGGTCTGGGATAAGTGCTATCACCAGAAATATGAAATACTATTTTTTTATCAAATGGCGCAATGGGGTCCCAGGTAGATCCTTCCGATCCATTTTTTTTCTGTGTCTTAGTATGGCAAATAGCTTTCAAATTCAAGTTCAAGCATCAAAATTGGGCTTATAGTTCGCTGGATCCGAAATCAGCTGTATATATGTGAGTGCCGCTAACAGACTCGTTTCTTAGCGTCACTCATAGAACTCCTGTTCTTCGTGATATATATATGAGCTCTTGCGTAGTCGGTAGCGAGCTCGACTTCGGTGCGAGTGGTCCCGCGTTCGATTCCCGGTGGGGTCTCAAAAATTTCGGTGTTGACCCAGCATCGTAAGAACAATTGGGGACCTGCTGTGAATAAAAGACAGTGGCGATCACAGTGAGAGCTCCTATCCCTACTTGTGTGGTCAGCGTGGGAGCAGTAGACCAACTCCTCCCTTCGGGGAGACGCCTCATCCACTAGTGGATTTATTTTATATATATATAGCGAGAGAGAGAGAGAGAAATTACATTTACTGTAACTTCGCACGCAAGATATTTTGCGTATTTTGCTACTAAATCTTTGTAGATGATAAACGTGAATATCAACTTATTATCAGACATTTTTGGCCTAAAACATGAATATCGTGCCCAATTTTTAAGAACTGATAGAACAGGACGTTTTTTCTTGTCTTTCGTTTATAACGTTAGTGTTCTATGGAATACTCGATTCATTAAGAAAGAAATAATTACCTAGCAACCATAAGTTTCAAAGTTCATTTTCGTTTCTCTATGTTCGGTAAGTGTCTTTTCTACTGGACAATTTAAATTACACTTTTCAGTAAATTTCAACTAGTGACTTATCTAAAGTAAAGATAGTGTTAGGTTCCCTGTTTTGGTTTTTGAAATGCGACTTTCTTAAGTTTCTTTCATTATTTGCTACATACTACAAGAAATCATAAATATCTCTCCAGAGCCGAGGACATGTGATAATGTTTTCTGTTAAAGAAAAAAAAATTCCAACCCTTGCTCGTTCCCGCACACACTCTCAGATTCACACACCGTCGACTCAACGTTAGTTGGGTGGCCTATCTTGCAGGCTTAGAGAAAAATCGTGTATAAGAAAGTCATGTGAACATAATTTTGGCCATGATAGTACATTTTCAATCAAATGCTTTCGTCTGTATATAACTTAAAATTATTCGAATAAGAGAAACGTAACTGGATGAATTTTTTTAACTCTTTTTATCAACGTTAACTCTTTAATTAATATTAATTAAATAACAATTTGTAAGTGTTTGTTTCGTACCTGCATAACCTCCTGCATAGCCTCCACTAACACCTGAACCTCCACCGCCAAACCCTAGTGCAGCTATAGGGGAAAATAATACATTTTAGTTACAAAGTTCATTTGTCCTAACTTGTAGCATATATGTATTCAAATTTCAAATTTAAATAAGACCAAATTAAACAATTTTCAATTTATAATTCACATTGGAGTACGACAGACAGCTGTAACTTTCATACTGTATCACTGTTTTGTCCACGGAACTACTATCACTATCTATAAAATTATTATTAATGACGTCATCAAAATCACAGGATCAACTACAACGACAACTAATATAGCAGCTTTTGAGAGTGTTAGGTACCATGGATTTTAGTAAATAAATTTTAAAAATAATACGTAACCATATGAATATTAATCGTTATTGTCCTTTTGTTTACGCATAAAAATCTTTCCATAAATAGTTTTCACCTAAACCCCGGAAGGCTTCTTCAGGTGAATAACGATTATTATTATTATTATTTATTTATTTTGGATGGATACGTGCTTTAAAATGTAAAATAAAGTGAGAAAAAATACAAATACTTTTTCTCATTTCATTTACATGTTCAAACACACGTGTATATAAAGAAGAACATTTCTACCCACAAAAATAATCGTTCATTTGAAGAAGTCTTCATGAGGAAGGTAGAAAACTTACCGAAAGAATTTTTCCGATACCAAGATTCATAAGAGTATTTCCATCTATTATTTTTAAATAAAACTGTCGTGCGAGTGTAAAAAACATGTTCATGTTTAAGTATATTTAAAAAATTGTTAATGTGTGCATAGATATATTTACAAGAAAATGTTGGTGAGCAACTTTAAGAGCAGGAAAGAAAATGTTTGTATTATGACTACCATAATTTACCATCTCATACATTTAAAGTACTATGTTTTAAAATAAGAAATTTAGACTTTAATCACTCTATGTAAACAGGATAAATACAAATACAATTGTAGAGTGTGTTATATAATATCATTTGCAATCATAGAATGATGTTTACAAGTTTAACCGCATCATTTTTATAATATTTTTAATGTTGTAATGTCATTTTGAGCCAAACAATTTGTTTCACATGCAAAAGAACATACGTCAAGTTCAATGTTTATGTTCTCGGTTATAAAAAAAAACACGACTAAACACTAAATGCCACAAGTTTGCCTTGAGCATCACATGTATTTAAAGATGGCAAAACTCTGCCTTGACACATTGTTAAATATTGATGCACTAAATTACACGCAATTTAATCGAGTTCCTCAAGTGCCTACAGATAACAATGGGGGAAACTTACATTATACTACACTTACATTACCATAATTAGAACTTAAGACTACTCAAAAGAATCGGTTCAAAGAACAGACAGTTATGACTTGAGAATATTTTAACCATGCAAAACGCTGGCAACACTGAGAACTGCAGTGCTTAGGTTTGGGAAAATCCACAGTACTTGTGTAGAATAAGCTTTATGCCAAGTTTGGTGCAGCTAGTTGTAGCTGAATGGAAGAAATTTGAATAACTGATTATTTTTTACTGTACTGGCAACACTGAATTACTACACCAATCAAGACTGTTTCGGTTCTCCTTATACATACTAATTTTCGCTATTATATTTCGCCCTTCCTCATATAGAAAGACTTAATTTCAACATCTGAGAATTTAGATGTAAGTATTTCTCCCCATACCCCGTTCCCACTCCATAAGATCGGGACGGGCGTAAGCCATAGTGCTGTTACCGCCCATAAATTTCATTTTATCTTTTTTTTTACCCACTCCATAAGAAACTTACTTCTGCATATACACAAAACTCTTCTCTATTACATTTTGCCGTTCCCGTTTATAGAAACGCTTATTATCAACTATTAGCGATTTTTTATGCATATTGCTAGTCAGTTCAGTTTATTGTACTAGTGAGCATAAACTGGCGAAGCAGATTCTGTTCTGTAGAACAACGAACAACGTACGAAGCACAAATATACGTGAACCAACTAGTGAATTGTTGGTTTATTTTAATTGATGTTCCACCTTCTCCCATTGCGATAGACTTTTCTATTCTCTTGGTAAATGCAAGAGGCAGCGATACTTGGGGTCTCGAGGGATACTCTGCCTCTTGGAAATTCGACAGTGGAGATTTCTTGTTAAATGCTAGAGGGCAATATTCTCTTGTTTAATTCGAAAGGGTAACGTTCTCTTGGTGACTGCAACTTGGTATTCCGAGGGACCCCCCACCTCTTGGTTGGCCCGAGGGATCAATACAAACCTCTTTGCTAACTCGAGAGATCAGTTAACTCTTGGCGAGAGATTGTCCGGCGGTGCATGAATCTCTTGTTCTTTGAAGAAGCCAGCGAAGAAACTCATTTATTCTCGTACCTTCCAGTTGCCAACCGGACATCTAGCGGACGTCCTGGATCACTGACAGAAGATCGTGGCAGGATTAGGAGTCCATTGCTCCCAACGGAAGACTTCAGTGGCCCAGGATCATCGCCCGAGTTGTCACCGGTTCTTCTGGCTTTTAAAAGTAGTTACCTGTCGTTGTCAACGGTAAATTGCTGAGTACCTTCTCGCCGCCAGAGGGAGCTGTCGACCACGTTTCCGGATTTCTCGAGGTGGATCTCCTGCCATCAACCTTTTGTAGTAGATTTGACACTACTACCGTTCGGGAAAGTCCTGTAACTGCTACTGGCGTTCGAAGCACGAATGAAGGAACCGTCATATGAAAGCAATATGAAAAAAAGCTAATTTTATAGAAAATAGACTGCTAAAACTGGTATATGGGTTGCTTGGCAACGTAGGCCCTGTCAATGTTTTATATTGTGTTTAATACTGTTTATGCTAAGTTTGGTAAATCTAGGGCTAAGTGATTTTAAGGAATTTGAACAATTATTTTTTTTTTTTAGAAAATCGGCTTGCAACACTGAACTACTGCACCAATCAAGGAGGTTCCAAGGTTTCTGAGCTAGTTTAGTCAAGACCTTTTCAACGACCCTTCAACATCTCTGTACAGCTTGTAGTTTCTGAGATTTAATTTCTGGAGACGAACAGACAGAACGGAAAGGACTATAAGATCCAATTTAGATATAACTTAGCTATCAAGGGACCTAAAAGTGAATTCATATGATTCGATAAAATTCTGGCGTGTGTTAATGTGCTCTACACATCTCTTCCAACTAAAGCTGCATTTATTTTGTTTTCACGATAGAAGAAAAGCAATTGAAAGGTATACGGAAAGAGCAATCAAAGTCATTTTAAAGTTGTGAGAAAATGGATTTTGAAGTGTAGGTAAATAATTGAGTTTTAATTTATATTGGCCTTTAGACATCACTATCTCTGACTGCAAAAACCCCTAAAGCCCAAAAATAAATCAAAATTCAAGTTCTTACACTTTGAAATGTGTGTTTCCTGACACATCTCAAGTAAACTTAGAATATTCCCAGCCAGAGGAACAGACACAAAAGCTCCAGCACTACTACCTTAGTAGTGGAACATAGTACTACACAGTTTAATATATTATGATTATTCTAAACGCAGCAGACTTTTCACGAGATCTGATCTATTATGAACCAAGCATGTTAAAATCTTCCTTCCGATCAGCAAATCTGAAACTTCTATAACTTTACAGACTAACAACCAGAGAGATTTTGATCTCCTTTTCGCAACTTCTGACGTTTCATTGAAATGTAGTGTTCTTATAGCATAGAGGAAGAATTTTTCGAAATAGTCAAGGAAAACATGCAGGTAGGTAAGAAATTTTAATACACTTAAAGAATAAGCAAGGTAAAAGCTCGATTCGGTCCGACAGACATGTGGTACGCATTAATTATTTTATAAAGTATTAGTGTTTCTATCTTACCTGCATTTGCTAAGGAACCAGCATACCCTCCAGGAATGCCACCACTTCCTCCTCCTCCAGCCATAGCTAAATAAAAAAAAAAAATTGTAATTTGAATTTACCGCAAATGAAATCTTTATTAAGAATGTAACTCTTCTAATCCAATTTTTTATAGCCTTTTAGTGTTTATCGCTCAAGTCATTTTAGCTTTCCCTATCTTACTGGTTAATTGATAGTGATCTACAGTGCTGTATATGTGGTTAAATTAAACAGATAGGTTGTCAGGTAGAATAATTGAGTTTTTGTTATTTTGTTAAAACTAATTCGATTATCGAATTTTGTTTTCAGCATCTTTATTCATTTAAGTTCAGTTGTTATAAATAAAGTCACTTAGCCTAATAGACATTTACACTGATGTTTAATTGGTTGACATTTTTATGTTAGATGTACACTGACGTTTTATTGGCTGTATCTTTAGGATTCTCTTAATCTACTTGTACACTGACGTTTTATTAATTGTCGGTTACTAACTTGTATCTAGTGTATTGAAAACCGAATTCAGATTTAGCTCTTACGTTCTTATATCGTATAAATTATTCTGATATATTATAATATGTGGACTCGATGGTCCTTACCTTCTTTAGGACGAGTATTATGAACACATTTACCATGTACTCTCGCGGGAATAGGTTTGTTTTGTTATGACATCAACATCTAACTATCAGTGTGATTTATGGAATCTGTTTCTCATCAGATATTAGGGAACAAAAGCGAGAGTTTACATAAATCATTCATTATGATGAAATGTGTGAGCGATCTTTTATATTCACCTTTGCTAATGTTTCATATCTGTTTTTTTACTATTAGAGAAATTAAATCGTACCCTATTTTATATTAAATATGCTGTGCGAGAACATGAAATCAGACATTTCATAAACCTAGCAATGGTATAATCAGAAATGATCGTGTTGAGTTAGTGGTTTGTTAATAGCATGAAATATAATTAGGTAATACAATTTTTAACAATGTCAACAGTTGGTTATCTCACTTAGATTTGATTATCAAAAATCATTCTAAATTCAAGAATCATTCTAAATCAAGAAAATGTGACTTGATGTACGATATTCAGAACATGAAACGAAATCTTAATTCTCTTCGGAAAACACGAAAGTTAATTACCATTTTTAACCAGTTTATTATATATAAATTACAATTACTATGTTTAATTCATTTTTATTTTCCTAATGATAAATTAAACCTATTCAAGCAGCACTTAATTACTTTGAGAATTGTGGTATTATTTTTTTCTCGTCACAGGTTAATCCTCAACATGTGAATAGGGTTGTTTATGCAGCTAAATTTATTAACTGTAAGATATAAATTTGCGATGATATTTAGACTGTTTGCGAAGAACATAATGTTGTGTTATAGTGATAAAAGTACAAACACAAATGTATTTAATATCAATTGTGATATAAACGTTGAGATGAATTTGTATCTGAATTAATTAATAATTTATCATATAGTTGTGTAGAAATTAAAATAAATTTTGAATACATTATAGAAATATTAACACAGTGTGAATTAAATCATTACGAAACAGTGATCACACACAATATTCCCAAAACAAATCTAATTAACCACTAACATTGTAGTGACATGTTAAATATATCCCAGACCAATCACAAACCCATATTGTAATCGGAAGACAACAAGATGAACAACGTTGTGCTAACTCAATATTCTGTCAGTATTTTTATAAGTTCATCGAAATATTTAATATCATTTACCTCCACTTACGGCTCCTGCAACACCACTTCGCAACCCACTTCTTAGACCAGGACTACCACCAGCTAGAAATATTATTTTTTGTAAAAGAAATAAATAATAAAAAAAAAATTAATAACATATTTCTTAATAACTCATTTTCAATATGTAAAAAATATTTTGAAGAAAATTAAAAAGTTCTCACAAAAAAAAAAACACTTAAAATTATTGTGAGAATAGTATTTAAAAATTTGTACCTTTGCTCACACACACACACACACTCAGTTTGCTTCCAGTTTATTGATTATTATTCTGGATTTCAAAATTTGCTACTGATTGACGTTTCTCTGGCTAACTCTCTTCCTTTTGTTTCTATCACACACAAGATATATTGTTATTACTATTATTATATCAGCATGTATCAAACTGATTATCACACTATTGTTTTACTCTTGAAATCAAGCCTGGTTTTGTTTTCACTTCAAAAAATAGAATTTAGATAAATGAATTTAATTTAAAATTTATAAAATGGAAACAAAATAAATTTCCTGACTATATATATATATATATATTTTAAATCTTAGTAGTAGGAGCAGGTTTTTCTTCCAGCGAGCATGTCATGCGGTTAGTATAATGACTGTCCACTGTCGCTTTTGTCTTGATTTCAAATCAAAATTTCCCAATTTCAGTTCATGTTAACGAAATAATCAAAGTAAATATTGTAAAAAAGTGAAAAATTGAATATTGTTTTACTGGGAAGTAATTTATAACCTCGTCATTGTTTATTTATTAAGCAAATTACAAGATGTTTTACACGACTTGTTCCGTAATGTTGTTTAAATGTTGGCATATTATCCTCGTGATCAAATTTCGGAATTTTCTATTTGTCATTTCCAATGAATCCATGTGTACATAATTGTAAGGTTTATCTTTTAAATTTAAGAAATTCTTTCTTAATTTATTTTCATTTATTGCTGATCATATATGTAACATTTACTGTGGGTATTTATGTAGCATTGGCGCGCAAATTAATTACCTGTGTTTTTCCATTGGACAAGTGGTTTTCTCCCTGAAATGTAAAGTAGGGATTTATATAAATTTATTAAATGAAGAAGAGGTATATATAAAAATTTCACAAAAGTGAAAGTGGTTTAAATACTGTGTTCTACTATTATTATAGAAATATATTTCTTATAATACTGTGTTAGGTTAGAATAATGCCAAATTACTAATCAGCTATTATTTTTACTCACCCTTTTTAAGGAATGGACTTGTATATCTTGTGAAAGTAAGAATTATGTCGTTCGTTTTCCTTATGCATAAATCTTTAATAAAATGGACCGATTTTGTAAAGACTGTATAATTTTATTTGCTATTATAGAATAGTATATCACAATGAAAGGCACTTTGCATCTTTATATTAGATGCGGCCATTTTCGTTTACAAGCTGGAATATTAACTGAAACCTAAACCTACCACGCTAAAAAATGATGTTTCTCATTACTGCAGAAATAGAGAAACTATTGGCCATAGTGTTGGTCGCGATACTATCTCGACATTCGGTTCGTGAAACTGTATATAAATCCAAGAAAACCATACACAAGATGACAGGCAGCAGAGTTTGTGTCTGTTTCCCCAGTGACTATCCGAAGTTTGTGACGTTAATAACTGGTCCATAGAAGCAGGGTAATTGAGCCATCAAATAAGTTGATACATGAAATAATTTAAACTGAAAATGCTGACTTAACCTTATCTGATAATGAAAAATATTTTAATTTTCTCTTAAATGCGAGATTATTTTTGTTACTGAATATTCTCACAGTAATCCTATCAAATAGCTTATGTTGCAAAAGATATTAAATATAAACCTTTAATTTTTACAACAGTAAATTTGTTAATTTGATTTCTTTGTGTTTCTTTGAAGTAAAATATTTTCAATTAAAATGTTTGGTCCATATGTCCAAGTGAAAATATTTTCAAATTTTATCGATAATTAAATTTAATATTTTTTGTGTACAACAAAAATGTACAGGCCTACAAAATACAGACCTACAATATTTAATTTAGTTAAAACATTTCTCTGCCATTATTTATACCACAACTGCACAATTTTGTAGTGAGATTTTACTTTGTGCTCAGTTCCAGTTTTCCTTAGCTTTAATTTTAACCAATTGATTAAAATTTAAAAAAAAAATCATCCTATTGGAGAACTCTCTAATATTATTAAAATCTATCAATTACATTTTTTTCGCTTTGTAGTCAATGTTAAAAATTCTGTATGAATCCAGCCGCGTCACTGTAATATATGTAATCTATTTCTTGTGAATGATGCAGAGTATATCTCTGTTATCTGTTCCTGTACAACTATCTATCCCAGGTCTCAATATGATCATTTCTTTTACTTTGTAGCTTACAATCGTTTGGGTAATCCTATGTTGAGTTGAGACTGAGTGAACAGCTAAGTTTAACTTCTTCAAGGCCACTGAAATCCCTGATCATGAATATTTGAATCATAATCAGAATTTCTTTGATGTTTCTAGTAAAAGAAAGCGACACGAGACTAGAGACTAAATTATTTTTTTTATATTTATACTTAAACCAAGATACTAGAACAAAACTAGCATTCATCGCCGTTATTTCTTTCTTCCTCAATATTTATCACAACCTAAAATTTGAATGCTTTCATTTTCAAATATATACATATACTACATTCTCAGGTAATATGCGGAAGAAAATTACAAATGTAGCATATAACCTAGCCTATGCCATATAGTCTTCACTCCAAAGTAATTATGTTAAAATCTTGAAATGGAATATGAGTTTTTTTTCTTCTATCTGCGATTTGACTTGTCTCTTGGCCAGTCCGCTTCCAAATTTAATTGTATTCACTGATGTTTCCCTAGAATTGTGATAGATCGGTTTTGACACCCAACGAAGTTCAGTGGATTGTATGGAATTTTATTTTTTCTTCTGATCTACCCTAGATCTTTCTGCTTTATTTATATACTACATGATGACCCATATGGAATAAACAAGGAAATTCCTCGTTTTCTCGACCTTTTGTTGTTTGTCGTTTCCCCGAAATTTCCTTAAAATACCCAAATCCACACAGTTCAACCACTACTACTACAGATTCCGGGAATCAGGTAACCCAGACAGATCTTTCCTTGCCAACTATAACTTTCTTACGGAAGGCATTTTACTTTTTGTTGACTACCTCTTACAACCACATCTTCTGCCTGCTTACATGGGAAACCCCTGCCACTTTCTAGAAATAATCCGTAAATTATCATCTCTGCCTTCTGACATACTGCTTGTTACTATAAATGCTACTTCCATTAACATCTATTAACAAACATTAACTTCATATCATAGACTGAGCAATGAGTACGAGAATGCCCCATTTTTATTTTCTTATCCTAGTCTGTTAGTGGACAAGCTTGAAAACGATTTGGACTTCGTACTAATCCGATCTTATACTACACTACTTTGGATCCGTTTCTTGGATGACATCTTCCTTCTCGGGCAAGATGTTGAAGCCAGCTTGAATATTCAACTTCCGTTCACACAAAAGCAATGAACAAAAAAACAATAATTGCATTATTCAATTTCCAATCCCTATCAGATAAAAACAAAAAAGTACATTTCTATATCTCTTTCACTCTGAGAACAGGGTCTGAATTCTGCCACCTCCGCAGCCAAACCCTACAACCAACGCCTTCAGCAGGTTCTAGTCCACCGAGGTTACTACCCACATAACTTCGTAACTATCAGAGCAAACGTTCAGCCAAGCAAACTCACACTACCAACCCCAATTCGAATCCACTCGCCTTAGTCACTATGTAGGTTGGTGGTTGTAGCACCTCAACATGTCATCTGTGGGAGGGCGCCTTTATTCATTTTTTGAGCGTGAAAATAAAACCTGGCCTTAACCTTCAATATCTCTAAACCTCCCGTTTTCTCTGCACTTTCAGCACATTTCCTTCCACGATCCAATCCTAAATTTACATGCTATACAGTTGTAAATTGTTCCAATCTACGCGCTATACAGCAGTCACTTCTTCTCCAAGATTGATGCGTCGTCCGCAGCGTGTCGCCACTGTCTCTTCAATCTTGTGTTTATTCAAAACGTGAACGTATTTTTTTTTCCTCTACACATGATTAAGTGCTACTGTGGGCAACTATATTGTAGTGACCTGTATATATTTGTTTATGTGTGTTCTAATACGGAACATATAGTTGTAAGTATATTCCTACATTTTATCATAAATTTACCTTAACTTGCCCTCCTTTGTGCTAGTGATATATATGTAAGATGGTAAAATAGGTAGAAAAAAAGGATACTTACATGATAGAATATCAAGACGGCTGCACAGGAACTTCATAAACACAATATAAAGCGGTCATTTTTCGCAAAAAAACGTTTTCAGAGATAGAGTGAAAATGGACAGAGCGGACAGGAGCGGTACTTGTGCTAAGGATACGCCATATTGCCGACTAATGCTGGGTAACAGTGTGGCCAGGTTATGGAGGCGGAAAAATGACTCGATCGAAAAATGAGTCGAAAACACCAAATGGAGAAGAAAATGTGAAGGTTACTAGGAGCAGATAAGGGGTTTCCTGAAGGAATAAGAAGGTAAAGAATCAGAGGGGAGGGGGAATAATAATAAAGATGAAGGGGAGAACAAAGAAACAAAAATTAAAAATAGAGTAAAAGTGCAACAAGAGACTGAACGAAGAAGAGAAAGGAAGAGGAAGAAGACACTGTGCTGCAGAGTTACAAGCAGTGAGGCCGGGTTCATGGTTAGCGGAAAGGATAGAGACGTACATCTAATTTCAATTTCGAAAGATTTCGTCAAAGGTGCAGCCTTGATTGGAAGTGTGTTCAGGTATGGGGAGGAGCGAAAGTTGTGTTTTGAAAGATTAGCGATGTTTGTTGATGCGGATTGTTAGAGGAGTTTTGAGTTTCGCCAATGTAGAAGGCGGAACATACATTAGGTTACAGAATAGGAGATAAATGAGGAAAGATATACAACTGCCGGAGTGACGGAAAGAATAAGTCTTGTGAGTAACAGGATGTACGAAGGTCAGAGTGGCATCAAAAAGAGGACAAGTTCTTCTGCGAGGTCTATTGCACTTGCCAGGTTTGGGGGGAGGGGGCGGGATTTGTCCAGTTCTGGTGAGAATCGTGTTGAGATTGGAAGGTCTGAGGTAGATTATTTTAACGGTCGACGGGAAAACTCTTTGAGCATCAAGGGACGCAGAGCGTATGAGGTGTGCCAGTTTGAGAAGCTTTTGCAGGACCTGAAAACTGAGGTGGTATTGGGTGAGAAGATTTTGAGCGTAGGAAGCTTCGCGGAGAGATCGCTTGAAGTTGGGCTGATTACGGGCACGGTTCATTTGTTTACGGTTTGGTTTAGGTGTTTGAAATATCCACGGTATGTGAGAGCTGAGGAGAGGACACGGAAATAATTCTGGAGCAGGTCATCAAAGGCACAGATGCTGGAGCCCTAGACAGAAAGAGCGTATGGAAGAGAGAGTTTTATGGTATGGGTGGAAGCTGTTAAATGGAAATACTGCATACTATTGGCAGGTTTGATGTCAACGTCTGTCTTAAGTCTGTTGTTCTTGAGCCACACATCCACACCAAGGAAAGTTATGTGTTCCTTGGAGGACTAAGTAAACTTGAAGGGAAAGGTGGAGTTGAGGTTTTGCAGAAATGTCTCTAGAGACTCTTATCCATGGGTCCAGATCAAGAAAATATGGTCGATATAGTGAAGCCAGGTGATAGGTTTGAGTTGTGTGGAGTTCAGGTATTAGGTCTCCAGGCGTCCTATGAAAAAGCTGCGTAGGAAGAGCCATGTTAGTGCCCATGGCTGTGGCTTTGATTTGCAGGAAATTGTGGCTCCCGAAAGTGAAGTTTTTCATTGTGAGTACTAAACTAGGCTAGCTGAAGCAGGAAAGGTGTGCTGGGTTTACGAGGACTTGGGCGTGTGACGATAAAGTGTTCAAGAGCAGCGAGGCCAAGGGTGTGGGAAATGTTGCTATACAATGACGTCAGATCGACTGTAACTAAGATGGTGTCAGGCGGGAGAGGATCAGAGATAGAATGTATTGCGGAGATGAAGTGTTTGGTGTCCCTGATATAGGAAGGAAGAGCCTAGAAAAACGGTTGGAAATGATGGTCAAGGAAGGCGGAGATTATTTCCGGGGGAAATCCAATACTGGAAACGATGTGTCTGATGTTATTACCAGGCTTATGGATTTTGGGAAGTAGGTAAAACTTTTGAGTTTCTGGGACTGTTAGGACACAATGTAGAGACAGTGGAACGCAACGGCCCCTCATGGGGCCATGCGCTTAGAGGTAGGTGAGTATCTTGTTAAGCAAGGATTTGGTGGGATCCTCCTCGAGGGGACGTTGCTAGAATGTGAAAGTTGTTTGAGGACTTCGGATTGGTAATCAGAGTAATTCATGACTACCGTGGTGGTTCCCTTGTCAGCCGGGCTGATAATGATGGTCGGATTAGAACGAAGATTCGAGATAGCTCTTCGTTCTGCAGTGGTGAGGTCGTGATGTGACTGGAACGTGTCAGTGAAGCCAGGGTTAGTAATTTGTTTGGAGAGGAAGGGAATGTACAGTTCAATAGGGTGATTTGGAGGGAAAGGGGGAGGAAGGAATTCGTGGAGACTGGAAAGAGTTTCGTTGTTAGGGGTTCTGGCCTGAGAGGTGTTGGGATGAGTGGACAATTTGTAGTGCCACCTGCGGTTACGGGAAAATTTGAGGAAATCATTAAGTAGGTTGGCTTGTTCAATATGGCGGAAAGGAGAGAAGAAAAGGCCGTACAAAAAGACTTTGTGTTCGGTATCGAAAAGTATGCGGGAAGAATTTAGATGTTTTTTGGTTATCTTAAGGTGTTAGAAACACTTATGTGGTTACGGTGGTTAAGGTGGTATGTTTTGTTCGTTATTGTCATATTTTCTTTACGAACCCAGTTTAATTATATCACTTCTCTTCTCGATTGTTCTGTGTTCTCTGTATTTTTAATTTTCCGACTTCATGGTGTGGCCATATTGTTACTCTGTAATATACCAGCCTAGCTGCTCCTTTCTTCCTAAATTGTTCCTATATTTACGAGTTACAGGGTAAATCTTGCTAAGTTTCGAGCCGGGACTGTACTTATGAACAGACCTGATCAAGTGACTAGATTTCGACCCGGAACCCCGGAGAACAAAGCAGAGCATTTTTTTCCTTATTATACACTGTTGCATTTAAACAGTGTTTCTTTTAAGGGTAAACCGAGACCGAGGTATTACTTTCCAGAGCACGAGAAATAGCGGGAAAGTTTTGGACCGAGTCACCGGATCACCTAAGTTCGGGTTAGGCTGCATCACAAAAAGTGACCCGTTTTCAGTTCTGATTCTATTTTCTCCGCAAAAACTAGACCCTTTTCCTTTCTCTAAATAATTATTTTAGTTTTGACTTTAGAGTTCAATAAATGTTAATAATATTTATTAGTACCTTATGTTTTTATTTATATATTCAAGATGTTTCATATATTTAATGTTTCGTTTGAAACATTAAATATGCAACAACTTTAGGATGCAATTTATATATATAATATATATATATATATATATATATATATAGTGTGTAAAAGTTTCAATAATTCAAATAGTTTACCTGAATCTCCATAACTTCTTGTTTGCGGAACCATCTTTGGATTTACACCAGTTCTGACTACAAATAAAAAAAAAGAAAGATAAACAGACAAAATACAATCAAACGTTAAAATTATTAATTGAGGGGACCTAAACACAAATGGACGTAAGTGACACCAACACACAACTCGAATTAAGCCCATATATTTGCATGACAGAAATTATTCATATTTTATGAAAAGACAAATAAGAGTCTAACGTGTAAATCTGTTTCCATGGAGAGGATTGATATTTTACGCAGGATTATAATACCATTCAAACTTTGAAACCCTTTGATACTTGCTTTGGTGCATTTTCATCTTCTTGTGTTTCATCCCCTCAATTAAACCAGCAAAAAAATCAGCGTGCATTCTTTATGTTACAGAAATAAAAAGAAAATATTTAATTATTCGTGCGAACAAAGGGTCTAATTATGGCTGAGTATTGCGTTACAGTTGGAAATTCTTTGGATTTGGGTGTTAAGAAACTTTGATATTGGAACTTTCTACAAAGCTAAATGAGAACTTTTTCAATTATGAGGTGATAGGAAACGTACTTAACAAAGCGTATATCAATATCCCAGTTTATTACGAATCACCAAACTAAAACTAAAATATTGAATTAATGTATTGTATGAGAGGCACTTGATATCAAATATCGCAGATTCAGAGACTGAGCAACGTATTTCAATAAAAGTATATGTTACTCTATAAACTAACGTAATGATATAGAATTGATTTACAAAAATGCATATCTTTAAATTGTGCATATGTGATCCTTAACATATATTTATTGTACAGTTATATATATATATATAGGTGTTGTAAGTGTAATATTTTTAGAGAAGTTAATATGTGCTGTTGTGAAATATTTACCAAGTAGTCTTAAATTTAAGTCCGTTCGTAGAAATATTATTATTATAATACATATATACAGGTATATCTTCCTTTGAATTTAAGCTATTTATTTTATTAATAACTTCGCATGCTTGTTTGTGAGGATTTCTGTAAATGATAAGAAAAAGAGATCCAGAATATTACTAAAAACAATTCGTGTAGTTTTATTTAGTTTTTCTCCTTCGATTTTCAATTCCTCTTCAGACAGTTTTACTACGAATGTCATCCTGACCAGGACACTGTTCCCACGCCTGACACTCTTAGGTGCACTCAGCCTCCTATCAAATTGAGTACCAGAGTGTTCTTGGCACTCCTGGGTATCTTAGGAAGGTAAAGGCGGTCGATCGTGGGACTGACAAGCCCAACTTACTTCGTACCGTGGGTCAAGAAAATGTGGAGCGCTACCCCCACATTCCCATGCGCCGCTCACAGCACGTGCTTATCCCACAAGGGCTAGCTTTACCTTTACCTTCATTGCTTATCTACAGTTCTTACAGTTTAATGTTAATCTGTGTGTTTCTTACTTATGTGTGTATCAGTTGTTTAGCATTGTTTTAAATACATGTCTTTACCTCTTCATAATCTTAGTAAAGTTTTGGTAAACTTTATTTGTCTATGGGTCAGTCTAGTAACTTTGGACTTCGGCTCGTCACGATTCGCCTTTAGCTATTAAAATCCACACAAGGGTCTCTACTGGGACTCAAACGGGACCTTCGAGCCGATGGCATACCGCCACAGACCGTTTAGCTACCTGGCCGGCTAGCAAACTTAGTATACCAAGTGTCTTAATGGAACAAGAATAATTGTCCTATCCTAGCCACTTCTTACTAAAGTTTAAATGTTCAAATTTTAAATAATAATAATACTGTAAACCTCATTTTGGATTTGAAATTTTTCCGTTTTTCCCTTACAATTTGTTTTAGCAATCCGCAGTAAAAAATCCAAAAATGTTTCTGCATCTCCTTTAGAGATTTTGTTTTGCAACCCGTAGTTTTATAGTGAAAAAAATGTCTGCGTTAACTTTACCATGTTTTCCTTTGGTAATGCGTAGCTCCCAAAGGAAAACATTTCTGCGTTCCCATTATTATATTTATACTAAACATTCCATTGTGTTTACTGAAAGATGAAATGAACATGCAACAATAGAAAAATTAACTGTTAAAGTGACAAATTCTTCACCTACCATATATAACTGCTTAACAAAGTGGAGTAACAGATATCATCACGGTAATATTTCAATGCATATAGTGCAATAATGTGTTTATTTAGAAACAGTGATTTAGTGTAATGTGCTTTCTTAAATTACCGTGTTGATTCATATTGCCCTCAAAATAAATTCGTGCCCTAATGAAATATGTTACCTCCAACGGCAGGACCAAATCCACCTCCCATGCGCAGTCCTAGAAAGAAAACGCTATATATCAACGTTCAAAATGCACCTTAGATTAACTGTTATGTTTGAAGTTCATTTTTTTATTGAATGAGGAGCCTGAAAAGCTCAGAAATTTTGCTGGCATTGTTGATACAATCAAGAGAAACTCAATGCTTCTCTGAGTGTAATTAAAGTACGCACACGTCTTGAACATTGTCATTGATGTCATTACTTAAATTTCTCCTCATTTCTCTTGTGTTTCAAACAGTGTGTTTCAAACAGTACTTTCGCCACATATATTTAGTAGTACTTTTGTAGTGATTATTTTCTGCCTTGTTTTATTTAGTTAAGTGTAAATTTACCGTTACTTATAGTTCACTTTCTGATAAGAGGTTTCCATACAACACTTGGTGTATTAATAACAGTTATAGAAAAGAATATGGTGCATCACAAAGTAGTATTGTTCCATGTAAATTCCATTGATAATACGCTATATTTGTCGGACTACCAAATTATACAGAATGTATATGAAATTCTTTACTGAGATAACAGCACAACATACAATTGCATATGACTTTATTATCTAACCAAATATACATATCTTGATTTAAATTTTTACTCAAAAATATCTTTGTAAGAATTATATTTAAAATATTGATATATGCTTGTGAAATATACACATATGTGGAAGTTGTATTCATGTACTGAATTTACATAACATCAATCTATTCGCATATGTACGAAAATTCTGAGATAAAAAAAATATTTTATTTGGGTTCTTCACTGCTTCTGTATATTCTCCAATACATTTTTCAATATTTATAATATGTTCTATCAGCATTATCTGATATGGCTGCGGCAAACTCATTTATTTGTTATAAATTCAGTTAGCGCAGAAAGATAGGTAAAATCCGTACCATGTCTCAAAATTGTATTTCCACGCATTAGCCAGGTTAGTTGAATTTGTAGTTTAAAGGTTATCGCTATTACTAATTATTACCCCAATTCTACCAGGAAATTACCTAAATAAATATGGGCTAAATACACTTGAGACTTTCTTCACACCTGGAAAAGAACTACTTTATACGTAGGAAGGATTTTTTACCGGATTTACGATCGTTCGTTTTTCTTTTAGTATCAGTCAGATCCTTAATAGGGTCACTACTACGAACTTCAAAAACACATGGACCTCCATCATGAATATTAAAATCATTCATTTGGTGAAAAATAGTCGATAGTGAATTCATCTCTTTATAATCAGTTGGAAGACCCCTCATAATGAATGGAACAATATCATCTGGAATTAAAGTACTATCATAAGTAGGACTACCACTTATTTGCTTATCATTTTCCAAGTCAGCAAGAGCATTATTCAAAATTGATATCACTACTTAAAGGTCATTAGGAAGACTGTCCATGAAGGAAGCAATGAAATCATTTGTCTTAATGTTACTTGTAATGCCAGAAGCGTCATTTCTATGGTTGGCTAATTTGTTGGTTAGCACGGTTAACTAAAAATGGTGCCATTGCTTGAAACGCATTATCAATAACAACAGGAAAATGGTAATCACTTAATGCTAAATTTGTTTCAGAATCAGTAATATCATTTGAATTGCCCGCATTTTCATGACCATCAGGAATATCTGGCGTAGAAACAATGTCTTGCAAATTTCCTGGAAGAATTTCCATAAATTCTGCAAAATAATCATTGTATATTGAACCATTTGTCTGGTTTCCACTTTCATTTGTTGGATTATGTATTGCTTCCTGGTTTATCAATTCACTTGATAGAGATGTATTTTTCTTTCCTGTGTCTACTACTTTCTCATTACCGTTACCAGGATAATCCATATTTGTATCTCCATTATCTACTGATTCTGGACTAACTGGTTCTTTCACCCCACTAACAAAATTATTTTTGAAGTCTCTCAACCCTGCCTTATCATCGACTCCTTTATCAAGTCCTATATCAGGATAGTTTGGAAAGTTCGCTGGACCTTGAGGTTGTGTAGCAGTTTCATCACTATAAACTGCGGATCTAGATGCGTGAACATTTCCAAGAAATCCTGCAGGCAAAAGTGCTGTTCCTTTAACAGTAGCTTGGATAGTACCAGTAACTGGTACAATGTCTTGTTTTGCTACGGAATTGAATCTAGGAATGGCATGACTAATGCCATTCTTTACGAATCCTCTTTTCCTGCCGTTAAATCTGGGAAACAAACCGTTTAATCCCCCAAATCTCCTGCGTTGGATGTTATTGCCGAGACCGTTTCCGATTCTTTTCCTCACGGGTTCCTTGTTATTTGTTTGACCATAACCAGAATGTAGTTTGTATCTTTCATTTCTTACATATGCATTAAATAATTTGTTTAATAAATTTTCCTTTCCATTATGATAACCACCGATATTCAATAGAATTGCATTCTCAGTGCCGGGAATTTGTCCTAAATTACCCAAGAGTGTTCCATAATTTTTTTCAGATTCACCCTTAGTCCCTACATCGTTAACCCTATTTGGAAAAGCTGATTGAAGCCCACCCACACCTCCAGATCCTATAGTATTTTCGTTAGTACCTTTAATTTTGTCATTATTTCCATCTTGTGGTTGTGCAAACTGTTGTATATTGTCAACAACCCCACCTAAAAATGGTTGTCCATTGTTAACGACTCCATCAGGTAAAGGCGGAGTTCCTTGGAACCCACTTTGAATTTTTCCCACGGCAGGAGTATCAACCCCATTAGTGGCATAATTATTTACGGGAAGGGAATTTACATTTCTCTGTACACCCTCCTCAGGTTCTCTACTTCTAATTTTGTCGATTAAGGATTGAATTTTCTCTAAATTACTACCCTGAGAATTGGCTTGCTTTCCGGCTTCGAATGGATCGGTTTCGATATTTGTAGGTTCTTGTTGGTATCTTCCTAGCATACTCAGAGACTCTCCTACTTGCTGACTCACGCCTATATTCGGGTTTAACTGTGGATTAATACCGTTAGGTCCTCCACCATAATTTTCAGGGAAATGTTTCTCATTTTGAACGTTCACGCCTGGTCCGTATTCAATTTCATTTGGTGCAACAACATTAGGTAGTTCCTTATGTTCGGTGCCAGATCCCTGATTTACTTCCGTAAGATCAGGAACTTGAATGGGAATTTGCAATCCAGATATAGGAACTGTATTATCAATACCGTTAGACTGCGCATCAGATCCTAGTGGTAAATTTGGATCAATTTGTGGGCTACCTACACCAAATGAAGTGTCATTTCCTTCTGTTGCCAAAGAATTTTCAGAAAACATGGGCTTAATTACATAACTGCTTGCGCTCTGATTCGATCTACTTTCAACACTTTTATCTAGATTATTATCTTCTACACCTTTAACTTCAAGTTGCCTATTGCTATTCAAGAGAGCAGTAGAAGTCATCGGACTTTCTGTTGATGTAGTCTTGTTATCACCGATTTCGAGTTCCTCGTTATTTTCTAGTGTTTCATTTTCTTTCCTCTTGTTTTCTAGTTTCTCATCATCTTCTAGTGCTTCATTTTCTTTCAAACTTGATTTTTTTTCGATCTCACGGTTTAAACTTGTTTCGGTTGACGTTTGGCCAAGATCAGTGAAAGTCGTTGATGAAGAGTTCATTTCAGTTGAAGTCGCTGGGGTAGATCCCATTTCAGTTGAAGTTGCTGTAGTAGATCCCATTTCAGTTGAAGTTGCTGGGGTAGATCCCATTTCAGTTGAAGTCTCTGGGATAGATCCCATTTCGGTTGAAGTCGCTGGAGTAGATTCCATTTCGGTTGAAATCGCTGGGGTAGATTCCATTTCAATTGAAGTCGCTAGTGTAGATCCCATTTCAGTTGAAGTCGCTGGGATAGATCCCATTTCAGTTACAGTTACTGCTGTAGTTACAGTGACTGCTGTAGATCCCATTTGATTAAGAGTCACAGCTGTAGATCTCATTTCAGTGAGAGTAGTTGGTGTAGATTTGGGTTCTTTAGCCGATTGTTCTTTTCTTCCACTTTTCTCGATTTCTTCTGACCTTTCTGTAGTTGCACTTTCATTTACTTCCGTTAATGCTTTTTCTTTAATTATCGGGGAATTCCCATTCTCCATTTGAACATCGTTTTTCCCATTTCCACCTTCGTCTTCCTCTTGTTCTACGATTAAATCTAGATATTTGCTTCTCTCAATGTTTCCCAGAGCTCGAGCTGCTTTTATAGCTAGATCTATGTCTGTCTCAATGCTTGACACCGGAGTATTACTTAATTCCTTATTATTCCCCTCATTTAGTGGTGCTCCTCTCGTCCCTGGCGTTTCATTTCTGACATAAGGTTTACCATGAATTATCATGATTTTAGGCTGTAGTATCACACTATTACTTACAATTACACCACCCTTAACATCTGCTGCTGTCCCTCTCTTACTTCCGTTTCCAGCAGAACCTCCAACTGCAACGCCTAACTCCTGCCCACTGTTTTGTTCACCTCCAGCACCGTTAGATACAAGACTTTTGTACTTACCACGACCAAGTTCTTCTGCGATATTTTGATCATAAAAATCATGATCCGAAAGCGATCTCGGTTTCCATCCAATAAGTTTAGAAGTTCTTGCATTAGTGGCTACAGCACTGGATGTAGCTGCTGCCGTAGAACTTTTTGATCCAGAACTTGCACCCGCACTACCACTCGCTGCTGCAGTGCCACCTCCGCCAGGACCTTTACTTCCTTTCGCAGCCCCGCCACCGCTGGCAGCTGCAGCTGAACCTTTACCAGCTGCAGTACCTTTACCACCAATACCCTTTGCAGCGGTACCAGATCCTTTCGCCGCTGCTCCTCCAGTTGCAGAACCTTTCCCTCCACCTCCACTAGCTGCTGCTCCACTTCCAGCAGCAACAGAACCTTTCCCTCCACCTCCACTAGCTGCAGTTCCACTTCCAGCAGCTGCAGAACCTTTCCCTCCACTAGATGCTGCTCCACTGCCACCTGCTGCAGAACCTTTTCCACCTCCTCCACTAGCTGCAGACCCGCTACCACCTCCTGCAGGACCTTTCTTTCCACCTCGGCTAGCTGCGCCTCCACTACCAGCTGCTGCAGGACCTTTCTTTCCACTTCCGCTAGCTGCGCCTCCACTACTAGCTGCTGCAACACCCTTTCTTTCACCTCCGCTACTAGCTCCTCCAGAACCTTTTACTACAGGTTTAATGGCAATTTTTCCAGACCTTCCATGAGTTGTGGCACTAGATGAAGCAGACGCTGAGGCACTGCCTCCTCCAGAAGCAGTTGCTGAGGCATGACTAGTAGCTGAAGCAGATCCACCTCCTTTCTTTTTTTTCCCTCCTCCGCCACTCGCAGCTCCTGCAGCTGCACTTCCAGCAGCACCACCACCACTGCCCCCAGCGCCTGCAGCTCCACTTCCAGCAGCACTACCGCCGCCGTCACCCACAGCACCTGCAGCTCCACTTCCAGCTGCACTACCACCACTGCCTGCAGCACCTGCAGCTCCACTTCCAGCAGCACTACCACCACTGCCCGCAGCGCCTGCAGTTCCACTTCCAGCAGCACTACCGCCGCCGCCACCCGCAGCACCTGCAGCTCCACTTCCAGCAGCACTACCACCACTGCCCGCAGCGCCTGCAGTTCCACTTCCAGCAGCACTACCGCCGCCGCCACCCGCAGCACCTGCAGCTCCACTTCCAGCAGCACTACCACCACTGCCCGC